>CAUYQG010221763.1:0-47789 GCA_963574415.1 Tarsius wallacei
TACCGGCAAAAGGACAGACAGATCAATGTAACAGAATACACTCTAGAAATTAACAGGGATACAACGGTAATTCAATGATAAAAGAACCCTTTTCAACAAATGATACAAAAAAACTGGATATATATAAAAAAAAAAAAAAAAAGGAAAATGGTTTCTTTCCTCCTTCATGTGCTAGACTCCTGAGGGGACTTTTCTTGCATATTTGCTGTGAGAACCTGGAAGAGCTCCCTGAGTTAAAAAAAAAAAAAAAAAGGTGTGGGAAGGCTCCCGGTGACTGGTTTTAACTCTGTCTTCTCCTTCCCTGTCCTCCAGCAGTTGGTCAATTACAGTTCAAGTTTTCTTGCCCCAACACTGGTTCTGCTCATGAGACTGCTCCTGGGTGTAAGCTGTGTCTCCTGTGTTCACCTGTCTCTCTCATCTGGGGGCAGCAGTTTGCCCTGTATCCACACCTCTTTTTGAGATGCAAGAAGAGTTGTTCGAATTTCAGTTTGTTTAACTTTTATTTGTTAGGATGGAGTGACGATTTCCTCATTCCCTACGTGGGGAGCAGGAAACCGGAAGGCTCATCTGCTGCAATTGGCATATCATTTCTGTAAGCCCCTGTTGTCTAACCCTGTCAGGCTGCTGAGGAAGGATTGTGGTTGAAGGACTATGTGGATCTTTTTTCTTTCTTAAAGCTGTTTATTGAAGCGTAATATAAAGAAAAATATGCACAATATGAATGTATTGCTCAGTGGATAAAAACTGTAGACACTTCTGTCACTTAACACCCACCTTCAACACTCCAAGAAGGGCCGCTCCTGCCTCCTTATCGCCGTCCCCTCCCAGAGTCAACACGCGTTGTCTTTTTAATAACGTAGGTAGCTTTTGCCCATTTTGGACCTTTATATAAATAGAATTATGTAATATAATTAATTCTATAATTGTATCCAGCCACACAGGTCCACTTCTAGTTATCTGTCCTAATTGTGGGCAAAGGTTTATGCAGAAAGGTGTGCTTTGTACCTTCGTTAATAAAAGAGATTTATTAGGCGAAAAAAAGAACGTGCCTCGTTGAAATGGTTAACGATTATGCCGTCTCTTCTCCGGAATCTCGTCGTTAAAAATGATGTCTGCAAAGTGTTTTCCAGTGGCTTGTAAAAGTTCTAAAAGTATTTTTAATATTAAGTGGAGATGGACTATGACTAATTTCCTTCAGTTCTAAAGACAAGAGCTTGTTGGAGAAAAAGAATTCGCAGAAAATAACTCCAGAATACTAATAGTGGTTAAAACTTGGGTATGGTTGGGATTATCGGTGATTTTTGCTCTTTGCTACCTAGCAAACTTTTGTTCTTTAAAAGCCTTTAAAACTTGTATGCATTGGTCTGCTTTACTGGGAGGGCAGAAGGGATTTTTCTATCCAGTCTAACCGAATGTCCTGACACATAATCCTGTAATTTACTTTGCTCTTATAGGCATTTCCCTGGAAATGGCAGCTGTGACAGTCAAGGAAGAGTCAGAAGATCCCGATTATTATCAATATAACATTCAAGGTAGTACTGTTTGATGCGGTTTTTCTTTCTAAAAGTCGTTTGTGGTTAAAATTAAAATTTTCTATGAATTGACTGAACTTCTTCAGTATCTTGTTGATTAGCCCTTTATACATGTATACTTATAATTCAGGTACTGGGATAAAACAGTTGAAAATTGGGGCAATAAAATCAATTCAGAGAGCCTCTAGGGGGTATACGAAATAGCCATTAATGTTTTTAAAAAGAAAATCTGATTCAAGTTTCTAGTGTTCATTGCAAAGTGCAAGACATCTTCTGGCCCCTTCATAGCTCTGATTGTGCAACAAAAATAACTGCTACTAAGCGTTATCGTTATCTTAAAAATCTATAAAATGGGAGACAGTGGTAAGTTTTAGCTGTTATTTATCATTTTGTTCCATTATCTTTTTGCTGATTATTAGAAAGGAATTACGAATTATAATTTCACAGTGCTGCATGCTTTTAGGCATCAAGGGGGTTCTAGTTTAAAGGAAAATTTTCTATATTTTATAGTCAGCTTAAGTTTTATCAATGCATAATTGCAGTATATTAAACATTTAAAGTATAAAATCTGGTTAGTTTTGTCATGTACATACTTAATAAACCATTTCCATTGCAACAAAGAGAGTAAAGTATTCATGACTTCCAAAAGTTTCCTTGTGTTCCTTTGTAATTCATTGCCCTCCCCAGTCTTTGGGCAGCCACTGATCTGTGTTCTGTCATTTTAGATTCGTTTGTGTTTTCGAGAAATTTATATTGATAAACTATATACGATTTTTGTGGGGGCAGGGAAGCAGTGTGTCTTTTCTGGTTTCATGTAATTATTTTGAAATTCATCCATAGTGTTGTCTTAATAGTAGATGCCATTGTTTTGTTGCTAGTGTTCCGCTGTATGCCTGTCCCACAATCCTTTTGTCTGTTGATAGCCATTTGGGTTCTTTTCACTTAGGGGCTAAGACAGATATACTGCTATGAACATTTGTATAAGTTTTTACGCAGACATAAGCCTTCCTTTCTCTTGAGTAGAAATTGAGAAATGGAATAGCTGGGATATGTGGTAGGTATTTAACTTTAAAACCTGCCAAACTGCTTTCCAAAGTGCGGGTCCTATTTTACATTTCCATCAGCAGTAGGCGAGAGTTCTAGTAGCTGCACAGTCTTGGTTCCACTTGTATAGTCAGTCTTGCTCATTTTAGCCACTTGATTTCATGTATTACGACTTTTCATGCAGTTTTAATTTGCATTTTCCCAATGGGTTTATTTTCTCGAAAAAGATAGCCTTAGCAGTTCTGGAGAATTGTAAAAGTGCTTTGAATAAGCTTATTCTGATTTGTAATTCTATGTATATCTGTATACATATATTTGACCGTGTCATAGTGAATTTCATGTTTTTAGCAATTTTGAGTAGCTTACAGCTTGTGACATTTGGAATTATATGGCAAAAAGTTGAGATAATCCTGAGGGTTTTTAATTAAAAAGTTGGAAGGTATTTGTATTTAGATTTCATCGCAGTTGTGGGTACCGTACTAGTTCATGTGTAGGAAGTTAATAAATATTGTTTAATAAAATAGTTTAAAATATAGGTTCTGTTTAATTTTTAAAATAAAAAGTCTCTATTTTTGATATTTTCTTCATTAGCATACTTAGCATACCTGTTATTATCAGCTATTAATATATAAGCTCTCGTCCCCTCTCAGATTGAGAGAGCGAGTAATTTAAGGTGATTTCCTAAGTAAAATGGAGTTGGAAATCAGATGTTTGTAGAGGGGAAAGATTGTCTGAAAGGCTATTTTAAGTACAATTGAAGGTGGGAGCCAGACAGTTATTTTTGTATCTAGCAGGTGAAAGGTATAGTTTATTCCTTGCAATATTGATATTTTTCTAAGTGAGTTTTGTCGGGCATGGTGGTGCATTCCTGTAATCCCAATTACTCAAAAGGCTGAGGTGGAAGGATTGCTGGAGCCCAGGAATTTGAGACCAGCCTGTTCAACATAGTGAGACCCCATCACAACAAAGAATTTTTTTTCAAATGAGTTTTTTACCATCAGGTGTGGTGACTCACACCTGTATCCCAGCACTTGGGAGCCCGAGACAGGAGGATTGCTTGAGCCCAGCAGTTTGAGACCAGCCTAGGCAACATAGCACGATCTTGTCTCTACAAAAATAAAAAAAAAATAAGCTGGGCGTGGTGACGTGCACTTGCAGTCCCAGCTACTTGGGAGGCTGAGGCGGAGGGATCGCCTGAGCCCAACTTGAGGCTGTGGTATACATAATCATGCCACTGCATATGGTCTGGGTGACAGAGTGAGACCCAACTCAAAAAATAAATACATAAATAAAAATTGAGTTTTGACAATTCTTTATTTTACTAAAAATTCTTTGTAATGTGATTTATAAGTAATTTAATTTGACAAAGTCCAATTTATTGATTTTTCTCCTTGTATGGATTGTGTTTCAGTGCCATATCTAAGAAATCTTTGCCTAACCCCAAATCAGAAAGACTTTCTTTTATGTTTCATAAAAATTGTATAGTTTTACCTTTAGGTCTGTGATCAGTTGTGAGCTAATTTTTGTATAATGTGCAAGGTACTGAGTTCAATCTTTTCATATATATCCAGTTTTTTTGTATCATTTGTTGAAAAGGGTTCTTTTATCATTGAATTACCGTTGTATCCCTGTTAATTTCTAGAGTGTATTCTGTTACATTGATCTGTCTGTCCTTTTGCCGGTATTATACTATCTTAAATTCTATAGATTTATAGTAATTCTTAGAGTCAGTTTATGAGCATCCTCCAACATTGGTCTTTATTTTCAAAATCATTTTATCTCATCTAGCTCCTTTATCTTTTCATAAACATTTTTTAAAAGCAGCTTGTTGGTTTGAAAGCCTGTGGGAGTTTTGATGGTATTGTGCTGAATCTACAGATATATTTGGATTGCTTAGTAATAAATCTTCCCGTTCATGAACACGGTATGTGTGTCTTATCCATTTATGTCTTCCTCTTTTTCTTTCATCAGTGCTTTGGTTTTCTTTTTGGTATACAGACCTTGTACAGATTTTGTAACAATGATATCTAAGTGTTTTTGGTGTTACGTTAAAGGGTATTGTCCTTTTGTACCTTTCAGCTTCTAACTTTTGCTGGTGTATAGGACTACAGTTCATTTTTACATACTGAATCATTTTCTTTTGACCTAGCTAAATTTACTTATTAAAAGCTCTGGTAACTTTTTTTTTTTTTTTTTTTAAACAGAGTCTCCTTCTGCTGTCTAGGCTGATGTGCAGTGGTGTGATCATAGCTCACTGTAACTTCCACCTCCTGGGCTCAAATGGTCCTCCTACCTCAGCCTCCTGTGTAGCTAGAACTATAGGCACACCACCACACCCCGCTAAATTTTAATTTTTTTTTTTTTCTAGAGACAGGGTTTCACTATGTTGTCTAGGATGGTCTTGAACTCCTGGTTTCAAGCAATCATCCTCCTACCTCAGCCTCCCAAAGTACTAGGTTTATAGGTGTTGAGCCACCACACCTAGCCTCTAGTAACTTTTTGATAGCATTTTTGTGGTTTTTTAAAAATGTAGACATTTCTGTCCCCTATAAATAGAGACAATTTAATTTCTTTTTCTTTCTTTCTTTCTTTTTCTTTCTTTCTTTCTTTCTTTCTTTTTTTCTTTCTTTATTTCCTTCTTTCCTTCCTCCCTCCCTCCCTCCCTTCCTCCCTCCCTCCCTTCCTTCCTTTCTTTCTTTCTTTCTTTCTTTCTTTTTTGAGTTAGAGTCTCACTCTGTCGCCCAGTCTGGAGTGCAGTGGCACCCTCACGGCCACCACAGCCTCCACCTGAGCCTCCTAAGTAGCTGGAATTACAGGCTTGTGCCACCATGCCCTGCTAATTTTTTGACTTATTGTAGAGATGAGGTCTCACCAAGTTGCCCAGGCTGGTCTCGAACCCATGAGCTCAGGCAGTCCTCTCAACTCGGTCTCCCAGAGTGCTGGCATTATAGGCGTGAGCCACCATGCCCATCCTGTTTTTTATTTTAAATTTATTACTTTAATTATTAAAAAGTTTGATGATACATGTAAATCTGTTGTCAGAATCTCTGTGGCATTTTGTGACAGTTATTTTAACCCCAAATACTTTCTATGTTAATTGTAAATAACCTTACTAACTTATTAGAAAGTACTTATGGTTCTGGAAGAGGAGGAATCTGCATTAATAGCTGTTAGTTTATGTTTCTATTTCAGTGGAGATTAAAGCATACTGATAGTTTATATCATTTTAGAGGTTCTAAGGAAGGTATAATAATTTGGTTCTGTATTTTTCTTCATTATGACCAAAAGATTAAGCAAATATTTGTCAAGGAAGAAATAAATACACCTTTAAGATAAACCTGCATTCATAGGCTGTATAAAGGTTACAGTTTACTGTTATAAACATTTTACTGTTTTACTATAACCCATATCCACCATTTTAGACATACCATTCCCATTCAAATCCATATGTCCAGTCATTTTCAAAATTTCTTTTCACTGTTTATATATGAATTTGCCTGATCACACTTTCTCATTCACTAAAACCATAAATTGATACCACTCATTTTGTCTTTTTTTTTTTTTTTTTTTTTGCCTTTTTTGTTTCTAAAAAGGCTATTCTTTTCATGTATCTCACCCAAATTTGTTCACTACAGTGACCCAAAATTTTTGGGGGGGCTTACTTTTGAAGTATTATTTTTGTATTCCAAAGCAGGCCCTTCTGAAACCGATGATGTTGATGAAAAACTCCCCCTTTCGAAGTCTTTGCAAGGTATCACCTTTCACTTCCATTTTCCCACGTACTGTTCGTATTTAATGTTTTCTTATAATGGACAGACTGTTTTAATATTTATAGCTATATTATTACTTTTCTAAATGGAAAAGGAAAAAAATGTATTGGCCTTTTTTTTAACATTTAAATGAACTTCACAAGCAACAATTTTTCAAAACCAATTTTCCCTTTTGTGAATCTAGTAATGAATCTCGAAATGGGTACATGACACACTTTCATATTTAAGGTAAAGTACACATTTATACCTTATTCAGAACAGTCAGAAGTAAGGTTATTATTGTATAGTTAGTAATGTGAATGTTGATAAGGTCATGTTGATATTTAGTTTTTGGAAGGATTCTGAACTATCACTTGTAAGTCTGTGAATTGTTTGCCTATTCTGGATTTTTGTATAGTGTTCCCAAAATTGATGTTCATAGGCTGTTAGCAGTGACTTTTACTTCTGTCTATTCTGGTTTTGAGCACGTAAGATTTCTTTTCTTTTGGTTTACTTTTTTAATTTTTTTGAGAACGCTCCCACAGTGGGAGGGGACCCGAAGGGGTTGCCCCTAGGTTTACTTTCCAAGTGTAGTTGTTTATTTCAGATTTTAAAGAACAAAAGGACACACAGAATCATTGTTTACATGAGCAGCCATCTTAACTGTTCTTATTCTTTACCCAAGCTTTACTTTTTAACTACTGACCCCTTTTCTATTACCTCTCATTCCGTTGGCCTCACATCTCTGTTTTCTTTGACTTTGTAGTCAAAGAACTTAATGCTCCGTAAATCCAAGTGCTAAGGATAAGTAAAAGAGAGTATGTGTAGAGAAAGCATATTTCGAAAGTTAATTAAAGATTCATAGGGATAGATTGATATAGTTTTGAGTTCAGGTGTGTTTTTACAATGTAAGTGGAAAATAGTCCCAAGATAATTATGGCATGATAAAGGTAGACATTGAAAGTAAAAAATGTTTGACCTTAGTATGGTACTTTAGATTTAGGGATGTTAGACACTGAGTAACAGTTTTTGGGACTGTATAATCGTTCTTTAAAAATAAAGATAAAATATATTTATAATTTATATCTCTTAGTACTGCTTCTTGATTTAATTATCAATAGACTAAAGTCTGTTTCCCTCCCCCTGAGAGATTTATTCTTCCTGATAGGTTTTGTGTTTGAAGGCAGTGTTTTTCCATTTTTTCCATGTCAGGATGCATATTAGGGGGCAGCTTGGGTATTTAATCCCAAGTTGCTCTCTGATGTCTTAGTCTTAGGTTATTTTTCTTATCTGTGAATAAAACTTCTGCTCTGGTAGGATGAGCCTGTTTTATCTTGTGACTGCCTAACCTGATACATTGCTTTATGTTCCAGTTTATAGAAGCAGGCAGATTATATTACCTGAATTAAAATGCTTTTGAGACTAAAGGTAGTATCTTAAATTTTAACTTATGAAAGTTTCCTTTAAGTACAACTTTGATTAAATGATGGGGATTGAGTTTCTATGGCTTTCACCATAGTGAAAATGGAAAGCAGGAAACATTCCACAGGAAACCCAGAACTTGTTTATTCTATAGAGTTAATCAAGTCTACTGTATGAGCAAAGCAAAAATTCACTCAGATTTGTTGTTTTGTGTGTGAGAGTCATTAACAGATGAGCATGGTACTTGAAATGTAATTATACTTCCTCAGATTCCAATATCCATCAGTATTTTTATAATGTAGTTACAATAACTAATATTAAATCCCCAAACCTACTTAGGTTTATTCTGTATATTTGTGTTTTTAAACTTTTTTTACTTTTCAAATAGAAGTGTTGCATATGTTTCTGAATTAGAGAACATTGTTTCAGTTAATTACTAAAAAGTTAAAGAAACATTTTGTATGTTTATTATGCTTTAAATTGTTTGCATTGCTACCTAGATTCTCTTTCTTCTTTTGGTGTAAGTTTTTATGGGTTTATTATATGATGTTTGTTTTCTTTTTAGGAAGCCATCATTCTTCAGAGGGCAATGAAGGAACAGAAATGGAAGTACCAGCAGAAGGTTAGGAAAAAAGGGTTTTTATTTTACTGTATTTTCTATTTGTTCTATTTTATAGATTATGTTATCCTTAAAACACCATGTATGGAAATAAAAAGGGAGTTCTTTTGGTATGCCGTCTTAGCCAGCAGGGTTTTGTTTTTTTAAGGTCTAAGTTAATATACCTCTTTTACCATACTGATCAATAAAGCATGTGAGAATGGAAACTCAGTGGTAAGTAGAGCTTTATGTGACACAAAATACTGTGGGGGGGGTTTCCTGATGTTTGTGTGCCATATTAAAAATCTTTAAGCTGGGTGTGGTGGCTCACACCTACAATCCCAGCACTTTGGGAGGTGGAAGCAGAAGATTGCCTGAGCCCAGGGGTTCAAGACCAGTCTGGACAAGTTGGTGAGACTTCATCTTTACAATAGATCAAAAAATTAGCCGGGCATGGTGGCGCCCCTGTAAGCCCAGCTGCTTAGAAGGCTGAGACGGAAGGATCGCTTGCGCCCAAGAGGTCAAGGATGCAGTAGCTGTGAGCGTGCCACTGCACTCCAGCCTGGGTGACAGAGTGAGACTCCGACTCAAGAAAGAAAAAATCTTTTAAAGCAAAATAGCTTCAGTAGGTTAGAATTCCAGTTATTACTAGCTCCATTTGGAGTTTATCTTTAAATATCCTTTTTAATGCTTCCTATTATCGTAATCATATAATCAAGACAAAATTAATAAAGTAGATATTTTCTCTCTTATTTTTATACCCACAACTGCTTCCTTAAGTACTTTGTTAGTTTACTAGGTCTACAGGTTTGGTTTTAGGATTGAATGCTTTACTGTGGAACAGCTCTTCTGGTTATTAGAATGCAGAGTTAAACTGTTACCACACAGGGTGTTTTCCCACTTCCAAGTGGTTTCAGTAGTTCCCCATGGATTTTTATACATTTCTCCCAAGGAAGATGACTGGTAAGGTAACAGTCTTGTTTTAGAATTATTACTTGTCTCATAAACTAATTATGTTGTGCCTTACTTTTCTGTAATTAAAAAGGTGTCTATTCTATAACTGTTTATATTCCTTGTATTTGCTTTTTTATGTTTAAAAATCATTCATTTACTATTTTACCTTCTTTGTGTGAAGGACAATCTTAAAGTCCCTGAACGTAGGTTACTCTTTTCAAAGCCGGTTATAGAATTAGGGTCTCTAACTGGAATACATTTTTCTCAGAAATATTGATGTATTCATTTTAAACAGTTTGTTACATTTCTTTGCCAGATCTTTTTCTAGAAGATTGTGTGGATCAATTTTGTATGTTTTACTCTGTGTAGTTAATTAGATAAGCTTTCTGTGACAAAATTTTCAGTTTTGGGTGGTGATATTTATAGCAACAAAAGACCTATATACAAGATATGTGTGGTACAAGGGTTCATCAGGCAATACAAATTGCTTCAGTTTTACAATTCTGTCATTAGATATTGGACTTTGCAAGATTTGGGTTTTGAGGACATCTGTATTGTCATTCCGCAGTATCAATGAAGTTGAATGGAACCTGGTTCTGGTCTTTATTCCTTTACAATTATAAAATACTAACAAGTAATCATAATCTTTGGCAAATCAATTAATCTCTCAATCTTTGCAAAATGAAAGAGAGCTAATGAAAATATTCTCTACCTAAGCTTCTAGCACTAACATTCTGATGTACATTTGTGTTGCACAGTAACAAAAATAATGTTTAAAATATGTTGTGTACAAAGTCAGAGGCATTTGTTACAATGAGTCTCTTGAGACGAAGTTCTCCGTTGCAGCAAATGGGTTGTGGTTTTATTTAACAGTATAAAGTACGCCTTAGATTTCTGAAAGGAGAGGAGGTACTAACCAAAGTAGCAAGCGTTTGTTTTTATTCTAGAATTTTCTAGTCACAGTAGGAGAATAATTGTGACTTTGTTATGGTCTCATTCCTCTAAGAATACGGGTTTTTTTAGTCCTTTTATGCAGGTAACTTGTCATTATCTGATAGTTTTCCAGAGTTTTTCTACCTTTTGTTTTCTTTTAGCCCTATTTATAATTACAAGGGTCGACTATTTTAATGTAACAAATCGAAATGCATTGAAATGCCAGTTAGATTTTATAGTAGGCTGCGATTGAAGTGTCAAGTCAGTAAAATGTTGGAACATGATGGAATTTGCTGGATAACGAATGTCATTTGAGAATCTTATTTTTTTCAAGATTCCACTCAACATGCCCCTTCAGAAACAAGTGAGGACCCTGAAGTTGAGGTGACTATCGAAGGTCAGTTACCAAAAGCCTGGATTCTAAAGTCCCTTCTGGTCATAGCAACACCCGTCACGTTCGCAGGGCGAAGCACGCATTTCATTCATCCTTAGAGGACGTTTGTGGGAAGAACGGAAATATGTATGTGTTTGTGTGGCCACAGCAGCCCACTTCCCAGCCCTGCACCCCAGTGCTTTGGGAGCTTTAGACAAAATTCAGTTGTGAGAATGAGCATCGGTCCCCAGGTGGACCGGGCTCTACATGCTGTTGGTGGGAAGTGGAAAGAGAATGATGACCAGACTTGATGCACACGAAGACAGATTCTGTGATCTTGGGTGCGGTAGAAGAGACTTAATCGGAGCTGACCCCTGCTTTCCAGTTAAACAGAGTGGAAGAGAAATTGTTGATAGTTTAGTCAAGAATTGTTAAAGCACACCCCCCTCAGCCAAAACACTACTTAGAGTCGAACATAAAATGTATCTTTCAGAGCTGTTTTGAAGCAATAGCGACAGATACAGTCAAAAATCATCTGTATAGTTGAATTGCTTAAAACCTAAAAATTGCTTTAAAGAAACCGCAGAAACTTTAGTTTTTTTCCTCCAAGGATAATCATGGATCCAGATGAGCCAGTTTGTTCTGACTTATTTGAAAATTCAGCTGATAAGGTTATTAGCAATATTACTTTTTGTATTTCATAATTAATAAATGATTAATTATGATTTTTTCCTTTTAAGTTACTGTCTCACAGTACTCCTCTATCAGTTATTTTCTCCTCAAAGTAGTTCCTATGATAAAATATTGGAACAGTACAGTAAATTGCACTATGTAAAATCTTCTTCACCCTTGCTTTGCTCCCAAGTCCCATTGGCCAGAGATATATGTCAGTTTATTGTGCATACCTCCAGAAATAATTTTGTGTATATATACACGTGTGTGTGTGTATAGATACACTATTTTTGCAAAAATGTACAGATGCTTTCAGCATACTTTATAATGCAAATTTTGAAAATATCACATGTTCCATAGATTTCCCCTCCCCATAACCACACATCTTGGTACATTGTATTGTTTGTTTTCATTACTTCATTATTTTTTTTAACTGCTGCATAGCCTTTCTTGGCTTGCTGTCTGTCTCTTTTTCTCTTAATAACCTCTTGCCCAGTGATGTCGCTTGGATTTTTTATACCATTTAACTATTTCACACTATTCCACGTGTCTGCTGTCTTCATCGCTTCTCAAATTATCAGTTGATTAGGAGCGTCCATCTAATACTGGAAATCTTTTCACATTTCGTATGCTAGTCTCAATTTAATATATAGATTTCTTTTTTCATTAATTTTACTAATCTAAAAACAATTTCAAAATGTCTACAGTCTAGAAATTGAAATTCCTTTTTAGAGATCTCATTAACAGGAGAAAAATTTTTGTTGTTGTTTTTTCGGTTTTTGTTGGAGATGCTGGGGAGCCAAGGAGAAAAACGGAAGAGCATATAAGTATTAGAAATACTCAAAGCTTTATCCCTTCTAGAGATATAAGAAGAGTAGGCCATTATTAAAATCATAAAAATAAGACTTAAAAATAGGACTGCTAAGTTGGCTTATCAAATCTTAAAGCATAGGCTATCTTAAAATTGCTTAGAATGGTAATATTTGCTTTTAAAATATAAGACTTTTAAAGAGATGTTTAAAACATCAACTAATAAATAACTCATGAACCTGAAGCTTGTCTTTGTCTTTTGAGCTTTAACTTTTTTTGGAGGGAGAGAAAAATCTCATTTCTTTTGAACTAAGACATTGTGCCATAAGCCTGATTTAACATCCAAGTTTGTGATTAAGTAGTAGAATTTTGCCATATATACATCTTTGTTTTCAGGAAATTAATGAACCAGGTCTGAGTAAAGTAATTATTTTAAAGGGTGACATTTTTCATGTCTTATATACACATACATATGTAATATCAACTATTAATTTTTTTTTCTTAGTGAGGGTCTCACTCTGTCACTCAGGCTTACCACAGCTTCAAACTTCTGGGCCCAGTTGATCGTCCTGCCTCAACCTTCTGAGTAGGTGGGACTACAGGTGTGTGCCACCACACTTGGCTAATTTTTTAATTTTGTGCAGATGAAGTTTTGCTATGTTGCCCAGGCTGGTCTCAAACTCCAGGGCTCGAGCTGTCTTCCTGCCTTAGCCTACTAAAGTGCTAGGATTGCAGGCGTGAGCCACTGCGCCTGGCCAAATTGCTAATTTTTAAGCCAAACGTTAAGGAAGGTAAAGTTTAAGCCTTGGTATTAAGGATGTCAAATGAGAACTTATATGCACGTCTGTTGTTGGTATATATGTTGTATATTCTTTTGATAGATTTCTTTAAAATTATAGAAGCTATTTTAATATTCATAGTTAAAAATGAAATTTTGGTATGTCTTCATAATAGAAAAATACATAGGCATTGAAATACTGAAAATTTTTTCTTAAATAATCTGAAAAAAGATCACTTTTACATACTATGTTTAGTAAAAAAATAATGCCTGCCTTTCATTGAACCAGGTAAGTTTAGAAGGAAAAGTGTACCTAGAGAAGAATGGTCTTAGTTTTGTTTAGGAAAATACTTGTGCTTGGAAGGAAGATGGACAGAAAAACATAAGATATTCCTGCTTTCCTGGGGATGGCTTTGTTTTCTCCTGTTATATCTTTCTACATTTCCCAAATCATTTATATAAAGGCAGAAGAAGTTTGTCATTAAATAAGTCTATCGGATTTTCCACAGTATTTTAGCCTTGATAACTTCATTTGCAATTACGAGGACTTATGAAGAGGCTAATTTTACATTGATGCAGATGTGTGAATCTATACGAGATAATGTCCCATTGCTGGTGGTGTGTTCTGAGGTGTGTTCTTCCATTTGTGGTGATCCGTTTGTCTTTGAAGTCAGTGGTAAATCGAACACTTAAGTGACTTAGGTTTGGGAAATAGGCCTTGGAATCGTGTGACTGTGCATGCATCAATTTCATGAACACCATGGCTGCATTTTGGGGTTAAGACAGATTGCTGTTAAGTTTATTATCTCTTATATGTGCAGAGAAAATCCTATCTCAGAACTGTTTGAAGTCTGGTTGTCATGGTATTGCTAAAAAGGGATTTTCATTTGTTTAAAAGAAGTTTTATTTATTTTTTGTTTTTTTAATTGTACCGTTCTGTTTTAGGGCTTTGTTTCAGTTATTCACATATGTTCATTCTGCTGTGGCTTAACCCCTCTGTTCATTACTTAACCTAATTATTTTCTTTACATTGATTTTAAGTGAATTCATTTTCTGATTAACTTTGCATCTTCCTAGTTCAACTATTTTTGAAATTTTTATTTTTCATATTTTGAAATGTGTATGTAAATTTATTTCCACACATAGTTGTTATATAATTGGTTCACATTTCCACACTTGCCATATGTGCTGTAGCTGTTACTGTAGATTTTGTAGAATCTGTGTAATTAAGAAGGCTAACATTTGAAAACTTTGTGTTTTTGTAGCTGCTAAACAGATACTTAATGAATGACCCTATTGTTTGGTAGGGTTTACAGTTGACAGTTGGATTACCTTTCATCCTCGGGTGATATCCTTTTTTGTGGAATTTACATTTAGGATATTGACGAATATTTGGCTTCTGCATGTAATTAAGGCCTATCCTATCTATCTGTTCATTAAATTGTTCTACAAATATTGAACACCTTGTATGTGCCAAGCACTGTACTAGGTGCTAAAAGTTTAGTAGTGAACAAGATAGGCAAATCCACTGGACTGTTTTGAAAAGAGGAGTGACAGACTCTGTTGTTCACGTATAAGAAGCATGGCTACTATGTTGAGAAAAGACTGAGAGGAGCCAACAGTGGCATTTAGGGGGCTGCTGGAATCATCCAGGGCACAGAAAGTGGTACATTGGAGCAGGTTGGTGGCAGTGGAGATAATAAGTGGTTGAATCTGGGTGTATTTTGAAGACAAAATCCCCAGGCTTTGCTGTTTGTTGTTGTTGAATTTATTGTGTTTTTAAGTGTTATTGCTTTTAGAATCTACGTAGATTAGCATTTGAAAATCTGATGTTTTTAATTTTTACACCTGCTCAAGTTGCTTGATGAATACCCAGTCGTTTACTTAAAAATAAGAATTTTAGGGGAGCGAACAGTTGCATCCATGGGAAGGATGAGATCCATTGATTTGAACTGTGTAGGTAATTAATGGCTCAAATTTCGAAAGAGATACGGTGCCTGGTTTTTTTTTTTTTTTATTTGAATGGTGTCTGGCTTTATGATAAAACATTACCAATTTGATAATGTCGAAAAGAAGAACATTAGGCTCTATTGCTATACATCTATTCACTCATTGGCTGGAGTGTAGTAATAAATAACCTTAGCTCTGAAGTCTGTGTCTGTAGGCATGTTTGTAAATATGTTGCAAAACGGAAAACAGTTTTTCTAAATACAAATTTTGAGTTGGGGACAGTGCTGCCACCATTTTTCGAAGGTGTGGGGAGTGATTCTGTTAGTATAGTTAGCATAACTATTGTGTATGCCTGAATAGCAGTTTTTACACATTAAGATATTTTGAAATGTAAAAACTTTTCCTTTTGGTTATGTAAACATTTTGAGTTTGGGCTTGAATTTGAAGCATGCTGAAGTGTGTGTCTTGTTACACAGGAATGGGGTTTTATAATGGAGAAGCACCATAATACTTGGAATAGCAGAGTTCAGTGTGTTAGGGCGAACCCCTGGAGCTTTATTTGATGTTTTACGCTACAAGGAAAAAAGTAATTTTGATCCTCTGTGGAAGGGATTTTAGGTCAATTTTTTTCATACTTTCCCAGAACGAATTAATTGCAGCTAAGAGTTATTGAAGAAAAAAAAATTAAGGATGTAGCTAAGTCTGTAGCCGTTCTGATGACTCCATTCCATGTTCCATATGACTTTAAACACCCGAAGATTAGTTAATAAACTAATGTATGAAATGGGGTTTTTTTTTTTTCTTTTTCTTTTTTTTTCCTGAGTTGGCGTCTCTGTCACCTGTGGTGAGTACAGTGGCATAATCGTGGCTCACCACATCCCAGGTTCAGACAATCCTTCGGCCTCAGCTTCCCAAGTAGCTAGGACTGCAGGCGTGCATGACCATACCTGGCTAACTTTTTGATTTTTTTGTAGAGATGAGGTCTTACTATGTTGACCAGGCTGGTCTTAAACTCCTAGGCTCAAGCAATCCTCCTGCCTTGAACTCCTAAAGTGCTGGGATTATAGGCATGAGTCACCTTACCAGACCTGAAATGGATTTTTAAAGTAGAATATGTAGTGTGAACTTCCTTGTCACTGGAAAAAAAAATGTGTTATCACCTGTATTTTTAGTCTTTCGCTGTCTTTGTAAATTGTTACATCAACAAAACCCTCTCCAATCCATTTGCCTTCTTTTGTTTGTTTATGATCGATTAGATTACCTTTATAAAATAGATTTATGCTACTCAACCCCTAGTGTTCTGAAGCAAGTTTGCCTGACTGAAAAAGTGAGGTCTTGATGCCAAAAAAAAAACCCGTCCTGCTCCTCCCTTCCCGTGGCCTCAATTTTGAGCAGTTTAGATTAGGGTTGAGATTCATTTTAACCGACTTTCGCTTTTCTTAATTCCATTCTGCAACTGTATTTTCTTTCTCTTTTCATTGTACTCTGTCAGCTTTCATTTTATGTAATTCAATTAATGGTCAGTTTAAATGATGATATACATAAGGATATTTAGGGCCATATTAACCTTTAGGGAAAAATCTTTTTATTTGAGAAGTCATTGCTTAATGTTGGTAAAGAAGTATTATCCTTAAGCATTTAAAATGCTTTGATAATGTTTGTAGATAGGTAAAATGAGAATATTTTGTTTTAATTTTTGGAAACTAGCATAAAAATACTCTTAGGGTTCCGAACATGTTTGGAAGTTGGAAAATAGGGTTTTTTAAAACTGTATTTTCAACATTGAAGCCCAAACTTATAAATGACACCTGATGTGTTTTGCAGATGGTTTCTACTTAGTTTGGAACTTGAGTCTATTTATAGGATCTTTTGACTATTTTTAATCTGTATAATATAAAAACCCAGATGCCATAGTCAAATTTTATCTGTCAGTAAATAATTTCAGACTACTGTTGTCATTACAGGAAGAATCCAAAGGCAGCAAACCAGGGCATTAGTGTCCAGTTGTGTTCTTTGATACCATGATGGGAATGAGATATAAGTATTTTCAGCTCCACTAAGGATTTCTTTAGATTAAGATGCAATTATTGTATGTAAAATTTATCCAGTGCTACCCAGGCAGCATTGGTTATTAAGCCAAATTTGCATTTCTTTTCTTTTCTTTTTGAGAGGCAACCTGGTAGGCTAGTGGAAAGAGATCACACCCCAAGTCTAATCTCAACTGCCCTATCTAGTGATGTGACCTAGTCAGATCACATAACATTCTCTGAGCCTGTTTCTTTAGCTGTAAAATGAAAATGAGTAACAATTATACTGATCTAAAAAGGTATCTTATTGTATTTGAGTAGTCTTTTCGTCATTGTTGTTGTCTTGAACACAATAATTTTCTTCTCCATAACCTATTTGTATTTAAATAAGGATTTTTTAAATGATATTTTTAGGGTAACACCCTTGGGTTCCCTCTCATTGTGGGAGCTTTCCTGTCCTCAAAAAAATCCTGCTTTTTTTTTTTTTTTTAAAGAGTGTCTTTAGTAATTTACAGATGATGTTTGAGCAGAAATCTTAGTGTGTTGCCTGACATTTTTAGGGACTAAAAGACGATGACAGTGGTAGCTTTTGTTATTTGATACAAATGTCCCTAGTTCCTAACATTAGATGTACTGAAGGGTCATAGTGGAATTGAGTTGCTAACACATCCACAAAGAAATTAGCACGTGACTCTTACTACACGAGTCTTTGGAGTAGTCTGTATTCTGTGCTTGAATTTCTCGTTGCTCATTTAACACAGGTTCTCTGTTGACTGAATCAAAATTATCTGTTTCATAAATAATGTAGCCCCATTCCTTTAATCCTATCAAGTTTATATTTGGTGAGGTATTTGACATACAGTTATCCGGCTTACCTTGTTTATATCCCACTTGCCTGTTTACTTTGTATAAACTAAAATTTTTTTCCATCTAAGCTTTGTTTTACCCCCCTTATATAGTTGTATAATTTTAGGTGGCTGTCTTCATTTAAACCTTTTTCTTGAAAGTCTTTAGATAGAATATAGTTCTTTGCAGCTGTTTGTAAATTATTTGAGAAAGGAAAATTTATAATGATAATTCAAGTGAAGCAAACTAGAAAATAATGAAGCAAGAAGGAAAACAAGCAATATTCACTTGAGCACATCCCAAAAGAATAGGAAAATTGCAAATATGACCTGGAAAAACTAAGCTGAAGATTGCAATACATAAATAATGATGGATAATTCGAAGCAGCTTTAAAGCCCCACTTACCTTTTGAATGTTGAAAATTTAGCAGGTGGTGGCTGTAACTCATTTAAACTGTTCCTCCAGTAATGACCATTTTCTTTTTAAAGATGATGATTATTCTCCACCTTCTAAGAGACCAAAGACCAATGAGCCGCCACAGCCACCGGTTACGGAACCTGCCAATGCTGGAAAGCGAAAAGTGAGAGAGTTCAACTTTGGTAAGTTCTCAGTTAACCAAGTCCTTTTCTTCAGCTTCTTTTGAACTCTTTCTGTTACTGAGAAAAGTTACAACATTCTTTGCAGGGAGAAGTGCTTCAAAACTGTATTATTGGATTATCATCTCATCTTTGGAAAGCCAGAGACATTCTGCAGTAGCCTGACAAACATTGTTTATTTAAGTGATATTTTTCCTCTTAGTTTTTTTCGGTCTGTCACTGCTAGCTGCTAATCTATTAACTCTCAGGGGATGATGTGTCCTGTTGAAGAGACTGAGTCAAGTATAAGTGGCATATTATGTTTGTGATCCATATTTTGAATAAATACTACATTCAGCTTGTATACATTTTGAAAATAGTATTTTAATATTCTACCTTGTCGTAGTCACAATTATTGGATGTCCATTGAAATTTATATATACATTAAGTTTTACATGTTTATATGCTGCAGCATTCTGTTATGAGTTGGAGCTGTATGTCTATAGTCTTACTTCCATGCAACTAAGACACATTGTAGGAAGTTTCCTAAATAACCCCTGGAGACCTTCCTCATTTTTGCCCCCCTTTTGCAGTGTTTTCTGCCCTTCTGCTTTTCAGAAATTAAAAGACCAAAAAGAGATACTCATTTTTTTGTTGTTGAGTCGGAGTCTCACTGTCGCCCAGGCTGGAGTGCAGTGACACGCTCACCGCCACCACAGCTTCCACCAGCTGGGCTCCGGCCACCTTCCGCCTCAGCCTTTCATGTATCTGGAACTACAGGCACGTGCTGCCGCGCCTGGCTAATTTTTCAACTTATTGTAGAGAACAGGGTCTTGCCAAGTTGCCCAGGCTGGTCTCGAACCTTGCGCTCAAGCAGGACTCTCGCCTCCGCCTCCCAAAATGCTGGGATTACAGACTTGAGCCACCGCGCCCAGCCTACATTTTAAAATGTCTCTTATAGTCTCCTATTAAACTTACTCTAAGAAGCCAAAAAAGGGGAAAGTTCTTCAGAAAGCAATAAATGTATAATGAACTGTTAGGGTGTATAACGCAGAAAATAAGTCATTATATGTTAGGTCATCCTAAGAATATAATAGTGCCTCCATGTAGGGATTCATTTTGAGAATTAACTTGTGCTCAATTTTCAGAGAAATGGAATGCTCGAATCACTGATCTACGTAAACAAGTCGAAGAATTGTTTGAACGCAAATATGGTATGTCTAAACTAAAAAATTCTTGTAATACTGTGATCATAAGCATTTACACAATGGAGTTACTGTTCCTCATGGAAGGTCATGTGAACAAGTCCAACCCTGCCAGTAAATTGTGCCTTACTTACACATCTCTCCTTATAAGGTCCTTTCTGTCTAAATATTAGAAACAATGTTTCCAGATTAGCACTAGCTAAGGAAAAGTGTCATTTCTTAATTATCAATTCGCGTTACTCTTAAACTTTCAGCCTGCATATTTGGGGATTTGTTGACATATTTATTGCAAAGCCCTGGATCTTGGGATTTAATTGAAGATTGTTTTAATTAATAGTTTCTCTTAATGTGCTATGTTAAACCTATTATATTCACCAAGATGCCCTTACTGTCTCTACCTTTATCTTGATACATTACTGAGTTTAAGTTAGATTTCAAGTCCTTTGCCTTTTTACTATTCTCTTGTATCCTAGAGCCACCTTTATATAATGATGAAAGAAAGAAATAATTCATTATTGTGTCTGGATGGTATATATATGCTCACCTAAAAATAGCAACAGTCAGTGAAAAACATCATCTGTTTTGCGGTTTTTTTACTTGGATGACTCTTTGCAATCAACTGGCAAGCTGAAAAACTGCGATACACAGAGTTTTATCTTAATTTCTTACATGATAAACCATATTGATAATATTTATGTTAATGAAGTGAACATTTGTTTCTTTGTCACAAGTTAACCTACTCAGTGAATATCTAGAATTATAGTAAATTTGCTGAGTTCAATAAGTTTTCCATGATGTTTTTAGTTATTTCCTTAAGTTTCTTTTATTGTTTCTCCCACTGTTTAATAGTTTAAACCTTTTTGCCTGTGTTTTCTCGTTGAGTCATTTTAAAGCAAAACCCTCATGACATGCTATGTGGAAGCACTGTAACATAGTGACGAGATCACAGGCTGTGGGGAAACAATGCCTTGCCATGTCTTTTTTCCTCTCTGAGCTTTGGTATCTTTTGTAGTCACGAGAACTAAAGATCTATCCTAAATATTTGATAAGATAGTAAAGCACTTTTTCATACAATATCTGACATATAAATACATTATAAATACATGCTGTTTATATTTCTGTTTTCATTTTTTTGAGCTGAGCTTTCATTCTTTCACCCAGGCTGGTGTGCACTGGCATAATCACTGCAGCCTCGACCTCTTGGCCTCAGGCAATCCTCCCTCCTCAGCCTCCCTAGTTGCTGGGACTACTGATGTGTATCACCACACTTGGCTAATTTTTTTGATCTCTTGTAGAGATCTCTCACCATGTTGCCCAGGCTGGTCTGGAACTCCTGGCCTCAAGCAGTCCTCCCACTTCAGCCTTCCAAAGTGTTGAGATTACAGGCGAGATCCACCACGCTCAGCCTATATTTTTACTATATTCTTAATTTAGTTCTATTCTGAGTAAAAATAATTTACTGTTACAACAGTCTTATAAACATCAGTGCTTTTCATAAAGTGTTTTAGAGCTTTTGTTACGATGGTGATTTATTAAGATGACTTTGCATATAGGAAAATAAATAGGCCAGGCATGGTTGTTCACATCTGTAATGCCAGCACTTTGAGTGGCTGGAGGATTGCTTGAGGCCAGGAGTTCAAGACCAGCCTGGGCAACATAGCAAGCCCCTGTGTCTATACAAAAAAATTAGCCCTGGTGTGGTGGCACATGCCTGTAGTCCCAATAACTTGAGAGGCTAAGGCAGAAGGATGGATTGAGCCCAAGCGTTCAGGGCTGTGGTGAGCTGTGATTGTGTCACTCCACACCCTGGGTGACAGAATGAGACCTCTTCTCAAAAGAAAAACAATATTTATCAGTTGTGAAATTATGAGAACACTAGTTACATTTTGTAATTTCACAGCAATATTAATGGTGATTGCCTTACGGGAAGATAATTTCATTGTGATATGCGAATATTGGAGTCAGATTTAGGGCATCAGCAAAGGCTGTTAAGTCTAACTCAAGATGAATGTGTAATACACTATGCTTGAAACTTTCGGACAAATATTTAATGTTTAGCAAATAGACACGATGCCAGCAAAAAAATGCCACTGTTCTGATAGAAGACCATTCATTATGTTTGATTTTTAGTACTCCCCATGCCTTGATTTTTTTACAGCAGTTATTAAAATTTTACTTTTGGAAAATACATGTTAGCAGAAATCTTGCAGTTCAGCAAATCTGTGATTTAAAAGAAATTATGTTGTTAATCTAATAATGGTTATGTTAATGTTTTTAAGATATGACTTCTCTTCCATTTCGTACTGTTTGTATTAAATGATATTAACCGATATGTTTTTCTGGCTTCATAATGCTGTTGAGATTTCAGTAGAAAGTCTGACTATATCTACCTTGCCTTAAAGTCATGAATGTTTCACTGCAGACTAAGAATACTGACATCTTTGGTGTTTTTGGTCCTCGGCTGCTAATTTTCTTCTGATTCAATTATAATAACAGAAGTAGAGCTCACATTGTAAAAGCGAAAGAGCAGTACATATTTAGTTATTATTCTTTTCTACAAACTTTGTCTAAATGATATCCCTTTCTCCCTTTCTCCTTAAAGCTCAAGCTATAAAAGCCAAAGGCCCGGTGACGATCCCATACCCTCTTTTCCAGTCTCATGTTGAAGATCTTTATGTAGAAGGACTTCCTGAAGGAATTCCTTTTAGAAGGCCATCTACTTATGGCATTCCTCGCCTTGAAAGGATATTACTTGCAAAGGAAAGGATTCGTTTTGTGATTAAGAAGTAAGACTCTTGGAATCTTATTGGACTCTTGTCTTTCTTCTGATTAGTGCGTTATTTTTATTGTGACAAGTATTTAGTAACCCATTAGCCTTATATTTAAATTAAGTTTGAGTTATATGTACTTTTATTTTCCACTTTTTAGTTTATCTGGGAACAAGATTGCATCTGTCGTACCATTGTTGGCTTTTGGAACATGGACACTGCCCGTATCTGATTGGCACACAACTCACATTTTCTTTCACAATTTTCTGCTAAGTTTGCTAAAGAAAGTAATATCCACATTTTGTCTTTAGGGCTTAAATTTTTCAAGCATATGTGGGAATATTTGATTGTTCTGATAAATGTGTGGAGGAAGGTAGTCTTGAATACAGTGGTGAAATTAAAGGATCCCATTCAAATTTTTGTAATAGGCTTAAAACACCTGTGGGTTGCAAAGTACCTTCTTTTACTAGGAGGACCCATGCTCCATGAAGCACCTTATGAAACTATTTGCGACTGCCGTTTTGTTTGATCATTGTGTAGAAATCTCAAATTAAGATTTAATTGTGCGTGGAGCTTCTGGCTAGTTGAACACCTGGAGGTTCCAGGCAGGCGGTGTGTCCAGCTCCACACCATTCCCCCATACCTCTTGCCCTGTTGCATAGCTCTTCGTCTGTATCCTTTATAAAAAACCTGTAAATGTGAAGAAAAAAAAAAGACTGAATTGTGCTAAAGCATCCAGATCATCTTGTCTTTTCAAAACCAGCAGTCTTGGTGACCAAATATAAAATAGGTAGTAGTGGTTACTACTTTGCTGAATATTGCCTAGTGAATATTTAGTACTTACTCTCACCTTTCAGACATGAACTTCTGAATTCAACACGTGAAGATTTACAGCTTGATAAACCAGCTTCAGGAGGTAGGTCTTCAGTCCTGTGTCAACTCAGGGCATTATGTACAGTAATTATTTCATACTTAAAGAAACATGTGTTTCTTCTTTATGCTCCCTTCTTCATGAAGGAATGTCTTTAAATTATTTGCCATTACAGGAAAATTAACATTGTCAAAATTCTGCCTAATACTGTCTAGAATAAACTAATGTTCTTATTAACCCATTATTACGTGTAAGTGTTGCATTTACAGGTAGATAGAAGTCAAAGAATCATGTCTGTCCTTCCTCCCTCCCTCCCTCCCATCCTTCCGTCCTTCCATCCTTCCATCTTCTGTCAGAATGCTGGGCTCAGGCAATCCTTCTGCCTCAGGAAGGATTGCTTTAGGAACCAGAGGCGTGTGCCCCCATGCCCAGCTAATTTTTTGATTTATTGTAGGTCTCGCCAAGTGGCCCAGGCTGGTCTCCGACCCCTGGGCTCAGGCAGTCCTCTCGCCTCTGCCTCCCAAAATGCTGGGAATACAGGCGTGAGCCACCATGTCTGGCTTTGTTTTACTTTGGAGATGCAAAATGTATCTGTCATGATGTGTTGAACAGTTTATTATTTAAGTCTGTATTAGTCACTTTGAATAATCATTCATCAATTGTATACTATATTATATTATATACCTAGAATATAAAAATAATTTACCTTTCAGAGCACATGCAGGCATGGTTATCTATCATCTCTTGCTTGTTAGGTGTCTTTTGAAGGAAATACAAATGTAATGTACTTTCTTGCCTGCTTTTGCTCTGGAGTGGAGTGGAGTAGAGGGGGACACAACCAAATGGAGTCACACCATTTAGATTTGGTGGAATTGAAGGATCGCAGCAGTGTCCTATCCCTAAATTTATCATAGCAAAAATCACTTGCTAGCTTTTCTTGAGTAAACTGAGTTCTGCTGATTCTGAGCTTTAATGAACTTTGGTTCTCTTTCTGTGCAGTGTCAGCATTGTTTTAGTACTAAATGCATCCCGAAATCTTAGAAATAATTTTAGTCACAGGAAAAGGACAAATAATACCATCTGTTTTGTAATCATGATATTTAATACCTAAGTTGTTAAATCCAACAGATTGAGAAATTTGTATGTTTGTTTTTCTTACAGTAAAAGAAGAGTGGTATGCCAGAATCACTAAATTAAGAAAAATGGTAGATCAGCTTTTCTGCAAAAAATTTGGTAAGTCTGTCTTTTCCCCCTCAAGTAAAGTGTATTACTGGTTAATGCTTTAAAAAAATTTTTTTATGGCCTTGCCCCCTCCCCTATTTTGGGGAGGTGAATCTTCTCTCTCTCTCTTTCTCTCTCTCTCTCTTTCTCTCTCTCACTTTCTAAATAAACTTTGCTTGAAAACTTCACAAGAAAGTTTTATTGTTTTATAATATGCACTTACTGTTAAAAGTTTGAATGCTTTATAAAACAGGAGAGAATAGGGTAATGAAACCCCCAAGTACCCTTTACTGAGTAATTTTTTTTAATGCAGTATAGGGATTTGTGCAGTGCAGGCTATACATTTGAGGGCGTTTCACGATTTGGGTCCTGTTCTCTCTGGGTCTTTGCCTTCGTTAGCAAAATGCATACTGAGGTACAGAAGGGCCACAGTAGCAGGCCAGTACTGGTTAGTGGAAGATGCAGCCTGGTCCGTGCTTTCTTTTTTGTCTTGTTTCTTAAGCACTCGTAAACACCTAAAATACTGAGCTTTGCTTTATCGTGACAACGTGTTTTGTCACCCAGAGTCACTGTCAGCAGAATTTTACACTCTTCCTCCTCCTCCTCTTTCTTTTCCCCCCTCCCTCTCCTCTTTCAAACTGTTTTTGTGAAAACTGTCAAACCTTTTGACTCTTGGCTTCTTCCTGTTTTTTCCATCTCGTTTTCAGTGTCTTGCTTCTCCCTCCCCATGTCTGCTCTGTACACTTGGGAGTGCTGGTCTGGAGCTTAGTCCTGAGCCTTCTTTCTCTTTTCTTACCGTGCTTTCTCCACGGACAATCCCACTCTGCCCCACATCTTAAGAATAATGTATTGTCTGTATCCTGATATCCTCCATTCCTGGCTCTAAAAATTCCCCTTCGCAGAGAACCTTTATATCCACCCACCTATTGGACAGACTTCCCATGTCCTGAACAGAGTTCTTGAGGACCCTCTCTATCTGTCATGTTCCTCTCCCATTTAACCCAGTCGCCCAAGCCAAACACCTGGGAGCTGGTTACCCTTGAGATGTTATTTTCCTCCCTGTCTGCATCCAGTCGAGCAAGGCCTGTTGACTCCACATTTAAAACATATCCCAAATCCTAGGCTGGGCTCGGTGGCTCAGCCTGTCATCCCAGCACTTTGGGAGGCCCAGGCGAGTGGGTTCGAGACCAGCCCGGACAACTAGGCAAGACCTCGTCTCTATGATAAATCAAAAATTAACCAGGCATGGTAGCGCACACCTGTAGTTCTGGCTACTTGGAAGACTGAGGCGGAAGGATCGCTGGAGCCTAGCAGGTCCACGCTGGGTGGCCGTGAGTGGGCCACGGCACTCCAGCCTGGGCGACGGAGTGAGACTCCAACTCAGAAAAAATAAACAAGCAAAAATAAAACATACCCCAAATCCTACCCTAGTCGTCTTTCCTGCTGTCTTCGTCAAAGCCGTTTGTACAGAGCAGGCAGGTCAATCTCATTAAAATGTAAGTGGAGCCGTTATAGTCATTTACCTTGTCTCTAATGGCTTCCCACTGCACTTGGCATAGCCTGCACAGTTCCTGACGTGGTCGGCAGGGATATAGCTGAGCCAGTTACCCACCGTTCCTCTAATACCGTCTCATCCCCTGTCCCATTTTCTCTCTGTGTACTAGCTCCAGTGACCCTCGGCTCGTACCTTTCTTTCTCTAAGGCCACGCCTTCTTTGGCACTGTTGCACAGTGAGTGGTACTGTTTGTGGAATGCTCTTACTTCAGGTGTTTTCGTGCCTCTCCTTTCTATTCCCATCCCAATTTAAATGTCACCACTTTGGAGAGGGCTGCGCCGAGACCCTGTCCAGCATCCCCAAAGCATGCTTAATCTCATCATCCTTTTGTTTTCCACAAGGCACTGGTAGGTGTCTTTTTCTTCCCGTTACAGCACAATAGCTGTGACAGCCCAGGTCTTACCTGTCTTGTTTACTTCTCAAGCAGGCGCTCAACAGATAGTCATAGAGTGAAGTTGTGTTATTAAGATGTTTTCTAAGACTGCAGAAATGCCTGAGACCTTCTTCGGTCACACAGCATACATCGCAGCACCTGGAGGCCACAGGTAGTAGAGAAGCCACCGCGTCCAGAAGTGCCCTAGAGCTGTCGGTGGGCAAAGAAGGTTGCAGTGGAGAGTACTGTCCAGATGCCACAGGGTCCCTCATTGTTGCCTGAAACAAGCCATTTGTGTGTTAGCACACAAAAGCCACGGCTCCTGGGTGAGGAGTCTGTGGTAGGACGTGGCTACCATGCGTGGCACTTACTGAGTCTTACAGACCGGCTTTTAGGTGCAACTCAGTGGGCAGCTACAAACTTAGCTCATCGATGGTATGTTACTTGCAGAATGCATGTATTTATCGCTTTCTTTATTTTACTTGTTATATACTCTTTTGCCTCTCTGAGAACTTAGTGCCTCTAAAAAGGGCAAACTTTGAAGTTTCTCCTGCTCATCGCTATCCTTTGTGATATTTTTATCTGCTCAGAAATCAGCTAATGAGCAGGAAAGAATCCTCCCCACCTTAAAAATCATTTTAGTTCCAAGACATGCAGTAAAGTAAAGCAGGTGGTGAACACTGCTTATCGGTAGAGATACCGCCATGATACCGTCCTGATTCCATGAGCCGATGGTGGATGAGGTGGAGTATCTGCGCGGACAGGCATCAGCTTGGCCCTCACGTTGTCTGGTTCTGGAAGTTGAGCGAGGTAGAGAGTCAGCCACCCCGATGGCCTCAGCTTGCCGACTGTTGCCTGTTCGAAAGAAGAGGCTGCTGAGTATTCGCTTGGCTCGCAGAAGGAGAAAGTGGCCAGGAGAAAACATTTCGACTGTTTGTCATAGCTAAGAACGTCGTGAATTGCTGACTGATTGTTACTTACAAACAATAAAAGCCTGACGCTTTCTGTTAGTGCTTATGGCTTTAGGCGGAACTAGGAGCGTAAGAAGTCCGCAGTATTGCTGCTTTCTTTAAGAGTCCTGAAAGGAAAACGTAGACTTACCATCGCTGTTAACTGCTCCAAGAATTGAGGAAATATTCACTACTTCCAGCAGGATAACCCTGCAGTTATTTTGCCCCTGTGAACACCTGCTCGTCAGATGCTGTGAACTTGGCAGCACAGAAGACAATGCCCTGCCCCCATTCATTCTGGAGCATTCATTCTAGTCGGGAAACATGCACAGTGAATAGGATATATTTACTATATAAGAAAGTGTGAAGTGGTCTGGGAAAGAATTATGCAGAATAAAGAGAATGGGGGCAGGATGTTGTGGTAGCTCATTGATCGTGTGATGTGCAAGTCCTGCACTTGGTCTTCACCTTTTTCTAAAACTTCTTCTCTCTTAGCTCCAATAATTGGTTCTTTTTTTACTTTATTTTACTTTATTTTTTTGAGTCAGAGGCTCACTCTGTCACCCAGGCGGGAGTGCAGTGGCACACTCACAGCCACTGCAGCCTTGACCTGCTGGGCTCAGGTGATCCTTCTGCCTCAGGCTTCCAGTAACTGGAACCACAGACTAGTGTCGCGACGCCCAGCTAATTTTTTTGATTTATTGTAGAGACAAGATCTCGCCAAGTTGTCCAGTCTGGTCTTGAACCCTTGGGTTCAGGTAATCCTCTCACCTCTGCCTCCCAAAGTACTGGGATTACAGGCATGAGCCACCGTGCCCAGCTGGTTCTTTTTTATTTTACAGAAAGTTTGTTAGAATTAGATTTATAGCCGGATATGGTAGCTTAAGCCTGGAATCCTAGCACTTTGGGAGGCTGAGGTGAGAGGATTGCTTGAGCCCGCAGGTTCAAGACCAGCCTAGGCAACATGGTGAGACCTCGTCTCTACAGTAAATAAAAAAATTAGCCGGGCGTGATAGCGCTCACCTGTGGTTCCAGCTACTTGGAAGGCTGAGGCGGAAGAATCACCCGAGCCCAGCAGGTCGATGCTGGGGTGACCGTGAGTATGCCACTACACTCAAGCCTGGGCGATGGAGTGAGACTCCAACTCAAAAAAAAAAAAAAAAAAAGGATTAGATTTAAATTTTTTCTTGTTAAATTTAACAGAATTATTGCATTTAACATTGTTCCAAGATGTAACTGAAGGTCTCTAACCCCTTATTGTTATTTGCTTATGGGCATGTTTCTTTTAACAGTTTTGAATGTTACTGCATTTTGTGTGCTTTTTCAGAAACACACTTCTTACTTATCTCAAAGAGTTCCTGAACTGGAGCCCTTCAAATTTAGTGTTAATAACATGAAGAAAGAAATTAAGACAGAGGGTCTATATGTGAGAGGAAAGTCAGTCAAGAACAAAGGCATGCAAACTAATTCATCAGTGAGTCCTTCCTTTTTTTTTTTTGAATTGGAGTCTCACTTCATTACCCAGCTTGGAGTGCAGTGGCACACTCATAGCCACTCCAGCGTTGACCTACTGGGCTCAAACAATCCTTCCACCTCAGCCTTCCTAGTAACCGGAACTGCAGGTGTGCGGTACCACGCCTGGCTAATTTTTTGATTTATTGTAGAGATGAAGTCTCACTAAGTTGCCCAGGCTGTTATTGAACCTGTGGGCTTAGGCAGTCTCCTCACCTTGGCCTCCCAAAGTGCTGGGATTACAGGCTTGAGCCACCACGCCCAGCCTTTTTTTTTCTTTTTAAGAGATAGGATCTTACTATGTTGCCCCGACTGGCAACTCCTGAGCTCAAATGATCCTCTCACGTTGGCCTTCCAAGTAACTTGAACTTTGTGCCACTGTACGTGGCTTTGAGCCATTCCTTCTAAATCATCAGGTTGTGAAATCTTTAACCCTTTGCGCTTGGCTGTCCCCTCTCGGGGAACATAAAGAGATTGCTGGTGATTGTACAGGACAAACTTACGCTGGCACAGATTTTTAAAAGATGTCTGTTTCCTTGAAGTATTCCATTTACATTGCATGAAAAAGCAAATAAAGAGATGGCATATTTACTGAGATATGACCGATCAGTTGAGAAGTGGTTTTTAGGAATCAGGAGCACATCTTTGAACAACAGACCGGACAATAAGTTACGTATTATTCGTGTGGGAGGAAGAAAACTAGACTGTGTTGTCTGTGCCAATAGAAAAACACCAGGTAGAACATCAAACAAATTACTATTGCCCAACATGTATCAATGAACCTGCAGTGCATGTTAGTGACTATTTCCACCCATTAGAAAAATATAAGATAGTCCAGGCTTGGTGGCTCATGCCTATAATCCCAGCACTTTGGGAGACCAAGGTGAGAGGATTGCCTGAGCTCACGGGTTCGAGACTAGCTTGGACAACTTGGCAAGACCACATCTCTACAATAAGTTTAAAAAATTAGCTGGGCATGGTAGCACTTGCCTGTAGTTCCAGCTACTTGGAAGACTGAGGCGAAAGGATTACTTGAGCCCAGCAGGTTGAGGCTGCGGTGGCCGTGGGCATGCCATTGTACTCGAGCCTGGGCTACAGAATGAGACTCCAACTCAAGAAAAAGAAAAATAAAAACATAAGAGATACAGTTGTCAGAGATAAGTTCCTCAATGTCCAAAATTCCATTATAAGCCAAATATCATTACAATAAAATAATTGGTTTCGATGCTGTGCTCTTTAGTATGAAGTGATTAACTTTTCACCGTTTTATGAAAAAGTATTGTCAAGTTCCTGGTAGGTGACCCATGAGATGTCTCTTAATGCAAAGGGTTAAATATTACATACTGAGATACAAGAGAGATCTGTATGAAACTGGATGTGTCTTCAAAGCAGGGATTAGTACATTCATTTTTCCATCTTAAAAATTACAATTTTTGTACCTATTCAGAGGTAGAATAGTACAACAAACACTAAAATAAATGCCCGTTACTCATTTCCTGTGGTCATTAAGGTTTTCCTACGTTTTGTTCCTCTCTTTTTTCTTTGCAGGACTATTGTAAAGCAAATAGCAAGAATTGTGTCGTTTTTATCTGTTCATTGTGCATCCCTGAATAACGTTAGCATTTTCTCATACAACCACTGTGTCATTATCGTACCTTACAAAATTACCGTGATTTTTTTTTGCATCAGCTCATGTGCAGTCCTTTGCCTAGTTCATCTGCATTTATCTGAAAAGTGTCTCATTTCTTCATTTATCTGAAAAATTGTGATTTGAGTGTGGATCCTGACAAAGTTCATGCATTCATTTTGGTTGTTGCGCCTCTTTTAAACTAAACCAGCCTCTGCTTACTGTTTTTATTTCCCATTCCATGAATTCTTTGTGGAAAGTTATTTCCTTTGGAAATGACACACTTTTGAGGCTCAAGGGGTAAAGAACATTGACCTCATGACTGCGGTGCAGGTGAAAGCACCGCCTGCAAGTGGCCAGTAGAAGGGGATTAGTGTGGTCATCCAACAGTCAGTAGCAGATATCTGCTTCCAGAGATGGAAAATGAGTATTGTGGTTGTTTTCTTTATTGTTTGTCATGGTGTTTCCCCCTCTTTTCTTCCTCAGGATATTGCAGGAAGAAAAGTCTGTCTGCCCAATTCTACCTGTTGGTTATGGGTCACTTATATTTGCCTTTGCTGTGTTAAGTCTGTTTCAATAATTAGTAAATATGCTTCTAGAGTATTTCCAGTTAGAAAAACATTGATGTGTAGCTTGCTTTGGATTGTATTAAAATATGAATTCATTTAGTCTCTTGATTCTCTTTGATTTTGTTCAGCTGAAGCCTTGGGAAGCTCTGAAGCCAAGGCTGTACCATACCAAAAATTTGAGGCACATCCTAATGACCTGTATGTGGAAGGACTACCGGAAAACATTCCTTTTAGAAGTCCCTCATGGTATGGGATCCCTAGACTGGAAAAAATCATTCAAGTGGGCAATCGGATTAAATTTGTTATTAAGAGGTAAGATTATACTCTGCAGAAACACATTTAATGTGTTCTCTAAGGAAAGGTGAATTTGAACGTGGGCCTTTTGTTCCCCTCTCATTAGGCCTTCCTTTTTATGCTTAAAATCAAGGCATTACATTGAGATTCACTTTTGAACAAATATTTACTTAGTATAAGCATGAGATATACAGAATTGGGTCTAGCAGGAACCATGTCCTTGGGCGGCTTAATGCAAAGAGAAATGCAAAAACGTGTTATTGAACATGTTCAGAGAAGAAGGGGAGGGTAGCACATCCAGATTGGTCAGAGACTGGGTGTTTTAAGTAAAAGAAATGCCGTAAGTAGGGACAGGGAGGTGTCAGATATGCCTGCATGTTCGCATAGCCAACCCATTGTGTGTGGAGCCAGCGATGCCGCGTGGGTGTGGTGTGACTGGACAGATAGACTCAGGTGACCCAGTGGGGAAAGGCCTTAGATCCTACCGCAGCAGTTAAGGTCTTAAAGCAGATCCCTCTTAAAATAATTTGAATTTGCACTTTAGAAAGATTATTCTGGCTTGATTTGGAGAGTAGCAGAGTGGGTGGTTTTAGTGCAAGCAGTAGGAACAGAAGGCCTGTCTTTACTCACGAAGGATGTCGAAGGGATAGAGGCTTGCTTATTGATGAGGGGTGCTGTAAGCATTTTAGAAGGTATGGCAAGTTGTTTCTCACAGTGCTGTAGGATAGCTCATGCAAAATTGAGAAATGGGGTAAAACTAGTTTGGGGGAAAAGCGACCATTTTGCATGTTTATGTGGAAGATGCCTTTGAAGACATCCAGGTGGTCCCACCTCGATGTGTGAACATTGCTATTTTCAAACTCAACTAGAATCACCAAAATGATTTTTTTTTTATACTGCAAATGAAGGCAGAATGGACCGTTTTTAAAAATAATTGGCCATGCACAGCTGTGTGGGAAGGGCCTTTAAGTTGTTCCTAAACTAGTTACTAATATTAACCATATTTTTACAGACCAGAGCTTCTGACTCACAGTACAACTGAAGTCACTCAGCCAAGAACGAACACACCAGGTAAAATAGTTGTAAAGTCCATTTTAAAAACGTAGATCAGTAATTATTTATTTTTTACAAACTGAGACTCCTCCCTCCCTCGCCTTGCCAAAAATTTTTTTGCAGAAGCTCAATACAGGCTCTCCTTGATTTATCAGTATGTCCATATGCAGTTTGGGGGTAACTCAAGCTTTGAATTTAGACCAGTGCTGGCCAATAGAAATATGTTTGCCACAGATGCAAACCGCATGTGTAATTTTATATTTTCTAGTAGTCAAAGCTGTGTGTTTTGACCTGTAATCATTATAAATAAATACACAATGAAGTATTTTACATTCTTTACTTGACAGTTGTGTGTCTTTTACACTCACAGCCTATTTCAGTTCCAACTAGCCACATTTCAGCTGCTCAGGGCTAGTAGCTGCCATCTTGGAATATCTACATTTAGACCTTTATCTCTACGTGGAACCTGTTAAAATGGCAAATAACTGTAATTCCAGCCTGAACACTGGTGTCACAGCCTAATAGGCTAAACTAACTCTTCTGATCTACGAAGCCTCAGTTGAATGATTGATTTTACTTTTCATTAAAGCTCTAAGTGTGCCTTTCTTTCCCATCTTTTTGTTCGCCGTTGCTTGACAGAATAAGTCACCACAATTTGTAACTCGTCTGTCACCTTAGGAACGTCTGTTGCCAAGACCAACAAATGGCCATTCCCTGTAGTGTGAAGTTTGGTGTTGCCAGAAATACGAGGGGGGACCCAAAAAACCAGGATTATCTTTTGGAAGGTGGGCTCCTTGTAGCACAGGCTTCCCTCGCTGCTTAAGTGTTCGGAACCCATTGACGTCAGTGTCCCAGCTATTGCTGTGAGAGATGATTTGCGAAAGAAGTGTCCCAAGTTGTGGCAAACAGGTGACTGGCTCGTCCACCATGACAGCACGCCTGCCGGCGTCCTACAGAGTGTTCAGCAGTTTTTGACCAAAATGGCATGAACCCCATTTCCCACCCTCCCTATTCATCTGATCTTGCCCCAAGCGACTTTTTTTGTTCTCAAAGGGAAACGTTTTGCCAATGTAGAAGAGAGGAAACAAAAATAGCAAGAAGTACTAGAAGACAAAAACCGACAGTTCAAAAACTGTGGACAAAGCATCTCAGTAGGCGTGTTGCAACAAATAGAGAGTACTTTGAAGGTGACTGAAGTTTAAACATGCAAGAAGAAATAACATTTTATAAATAAATTCTGGGTTTTTTAAAACTCCCCCCCCATTCGTGTTTGGAATCAGGTGTGAAGTTCACATGCACGTTGGGTGTTCACAGATTTGTGCAGTTAGCCACTCCTGCAAATACTAAGATGAACCAGGGTGCAAGTTTAGTTTATAGGTGTGCCCTAGAATATAGCTCCCCCCTCAAAGTACATTGGGGTGAGTTGAGAATGTCAGTCAGTATGCCAAATAGATTTGTTTTGGGGGGTTTTTTTCTTTTAAAAATGTGAGGTACAATTCAGGGTTAGGCGTACAAATGTTCATTATGCAGGTGCCCTTGTTAATGAGCTGTGCCCCCCGCCGCTTCCCCACGCAGATTCCCACCACTGCCAATCTCACTTCCCCGCCCCGCTCCTGGCAGTTTCCTACTACTGCCAATCATTCTCTTAAAGTATTGCGATAATTATTCAAGGTCCGCTGACGGGTGAGAACATGTGATACTCAGTTCTTTGTTTCTGTGAACAATCCACTCAGTGTTATAGACGCTTAAGTCTATCCAGGTTGCTGTGAAGTTCATGATTGCCAAACAGATTTTGTACATATCATGGCATGAAAATCGGTTTAAAGATTCTGGATCAGGGTAACAAAATTATTCTGTGCCAGGAGTCCTGCAGTGGAGAAGATACAAATCACTATAACCCATAGGTTAACCTCCTCAGCATGCATTTGATTTAGACACAGAGTCAAAGTACTGGTGATGAATCGAAGACTGGGAGTGACACCAAGTGACACCGAGTAAGAGGGAAATAACGGAGAAAGAAAAATACTGTTTTCGTTTGGATTAGTCTGAACGTGATGAGTGCCTATAGAAAGCTTCGTTTCTCAAGACAAGCCTCAAATGCAAGGTTGTGATTAGTGCAATTACTGCTTTTATTAGGGGTAATTGTAACGGTACCTGCAAAAACTGGGAGTGCTAAACATGTACTACTTAAAGCATATGCAAGCACACAGAAGTTACTTCAAGGGTCTGGGTACGCCAGCAATACTTGATCTGCTCTCTTCAAGCATAGCTTAACGGCCTGTCATCAAAGGGAGAATCTTGATTTTCCCGACCGCTAACGGTACTTGACTTTCTGCCATCCATAAAAGACCTTGGAAAGAATTAAAGGTGCTTGTTTTTCATGGCAACAAAAACCTTTCTTGGCCTGCCACCAGACTGGGCATGCGTCTTTCAGTGGGACAATTCAAGTCATAGACTACATGACAAAACAGTTTTGTTAGTCATTGCCATCAGAGACGTCTGCTTAAACACACTGTGGGTACACTGTCCTCAGTTTGTGAAAAGTAGAAGTCACCCGGGAGAAGGTTGTGGACCTAGGCAGGTAATGAATGGCCTTGGAAGGGTAAGGGTGGGCAGGTGACACAGGGCTCTTGCGACCAGCCGCATGAAGGTCTTGTCTCACTGGGAAGGGATGTGGGGATGGGGCAGAAGAGCCTGAGCATCAAGTCCAAGAGGCACTCAGTCTTGGAGAAGGAGAGCCTGGATGTCTTTAGTGGGGCCATTCAAATGTGGCTCCTGCTGGGATTTTTTCTCTGGCTGACTGGGCTCCTCTGAAGTCCAGAGAGAAAAAGCAACTTATACTAAGCCTTTGAGGTGCTAGGTCTTCTTTAAAGTAAAGGAAATGTTAGCCCGGCATGGTGGCTCACTCCTGTAATCCCAGCACTCTGGGAGGCCAAGGCGGGAGGATTGCCTGAGTCCAGGGGTTCAGGACCCGCCTGGGCAACTTGGCGAGACCGCTACAAAAGATTAAAAAATTAGCCAGGTGTGGCGGCACGTGGCCTGTAGTTAAGCGACTTGGAAGGCTGAGGCGGAAGGATCTCCTGAGCCCAGAAGGCCGAGGCTAACGATATTTTCAGAACTTCTCCAGCATTTTTCACTGCCTTTTGTTAGCAGACGTGATGACTTTCACACGCATGGAATTCTCCCACGGCCTCTGCCCTTTTCCTCTTGCTCTCTCTGCCTCTCCTCATCCCAAAACTCCAGTCACCCTCCCTGGCTTCCAAGTCTAAAGTCTACTTCTGTCCTCTCCATCTGCTGCTCCACCAAACAAGCCCTGGACACCTGTTCAAATAAGTAATATCCTACATGTCTTTTTAAACAGCTTGTTGTTTTTTCTTGGTTTTGAAGTTTAGTAGGTAATGATTATCTTGTAAACAGTGGGTAGGAAAATAAACCCTATTGTAGATGTATTGTTAAGCGACAGCTCCCTAATTTCTTGGCCATTTATTTCTCCTTTTTTTTCCCCCTTGAAGTGATTTTACTTTTATTTCCTTCACTTTAAGCCAGTTATAAAATTTCACAGTGCTTTCTGGGGTTGGGGCAGGCGGAAGGTGGTGTGAAGAATCCTTGGGTCGGATTCCCTCCCATGGTGGGAGCTTTTCTGTCCTCTTGATAAATTCTGCTTTTTTTCTTTTTTTTGAGTTGGAGTCTCACTGTTGCCCAGGTTGGAGTGCAGTGGCATGCTCACCGCCACTGCAACCTCGCCCTGCTGGGCTCAGATGATCCTTCCACCTCAGCCTTCCAAGTAGCTGGAACTGCAGGCACGCACCACCACGCCTGGCTAATTTTTTGGTTTATTGTAGAGATGAGGTCTCGGCAAGTTGCCCAGGCTGGTCTCAAACCTGTGAGCTTAGGCAGTCCTCTCACCTCAGCCTTCCAAAGTGCTGGGATTATAGGCGTGAGCCACCGCGCCCAGCCAATCCTGCTTTCTTAAAAAAAAAAAAAAAAAAAAACTCTGGGTCTTTGACCCAGTTGACTCAAGGAGGTACAGGCATGGTGGGCCCTCACTGGGGCAGCTGGAGGAGCACAGACTGCCCCGCTGGCAGGTAGCTGATGTTCCGATCGTGCGAGAGCTGGTGCGCAATGTTGCTTGTGCCTATCAGCTTGCACAGCTCAGTCAGGCCATCGCACACGGTGGCCAGTAAGTTGGCAGTGAGTTCAGCTGCCTTGGGAGTTGCCCTCTGCAGAGATGATGGCCGTGTTTTTCTGCTGCTCAGCCTTTTCCATCACAAGCCTGGCTCTCTGCTTCCTGCTAAGCCAGCTATTTGGCTTTCATCACCTCTGTGAACTCCTTCCCAAAGGTCCGATACAAGGACACATCATCCAGGATGAGCCCAAAGGTTGCTGCTCGCCCCGTGAGGGCATCGCTCACCTGCCCAGAGACCAGCTCTCTGGGTGATTAGTTCTCCATCAAAGTGAGACACCACTGATCAAGGACCTCTGTAGCGATGGATGGCAGCACATGCTCATCATAGCCCTCTCCGATGCTGGTGGAGACGCAAGGAAACTGGCTAGCACAGGCCAGAAGAGGACACGCAGTGTGATGTTGACATCTGTAAATCTTTACCACCAGCGATGTCTAGCGCGTTACGTGGTCAAGAGCAGCAAAGATAGTTGGTTTCTGTACCCATAGGATGAGAAAGTGAGTCCCTTCCCCTACCACAGTGTCTTGTACTCCACGGAACTGGTCAAAGATGACAGCTCTGTGCTCAACATCCACATTATAAAAGGCAGAGTTCACCGTGCCTCCTGTGTCGGCCAAGGCCAGGCTGAACCTGCTGATGGACTCAACTCTCTGGCAGCCGTGCTTCCTTCTGCTGGGCCTTCTCACACCTGCTTTCACTCAGACCGCCGCAGGAATTTCCTCCCCCTTTACTGCTTACCTCTAATGGAAAAAAAATTGTTGAGTTCGTGAAGCGTTGCTTTGTGTGGATTTCCAGGCACGTATCTAGTAGATAAAACAAGGACTGCCTGTATGGAAAGCAAATAAACGTGAAGTTGCTCTTACTGAACCTTATGTGGGAGCCCTTGAGCCTGACAGAGCTGATCTCTCAGTCCTTACTGAGTTCCTGATAGACTTCTAAGGAGGAATGTGTGAAAACCACTCATTTTGAGCGCTCGTTTGTAAAAGCGAGCTTTTCTTTCTTTACAATGTGAACTTACATTTGAATTCTGTCTCCCTGCAGTTCTTCTAATATTTGACAAGCACAGGAGTTTATTACACACACACACACACACAAATATTTTCCTTAAGACCCCAAGTTTTTATTTTTGCCAAAATTGAATGGAGAGCGTTACTGCAAAGAAGGGTGGTGTCTACATTCTGGTCCCTAAATTCAATCTGATTTGTGACAGCACCAACAGATAACACTGTTAATTAGACTTCTTTCTGCTTTCCAGTCAAAGAAGATTGGAATGTCAGAATCACCAAGCTACGGAAGCAAGTAGAAGAGATTTTCAATTTGAAATTTGGTAAGTAAAATACAGATTTGTGTCTATAATTTTAAAACATGTACATGAAGGGCCATGTGTGAACTGTAGAAGCCAAGGACCTCCAGAAGGAAGGTCCCAGAAACTGCGTTTTGGTTGATTTCTACGGCTTAACTTGCTACTTAAACCAAGCCAATTACTTTATTTCTCTTGGATTCCGTTTTCTCATATGTCAAAATGGGAGAGGAAGGGAGGAGTTGGGATAAGTCTCAGTTCCACTGTCTGTACTTCTAATCTGCCTAACACCAGTATGGCAAATAGGTTTCATCATTTGTTTCAACTTAGATTTGTTGACAGCGGTTTCCTGGAGCGCTGTCTTGAGAACGATTCTGAGGAGGCTCAGCAAGAAAGAGTGTTTCAGTTGATTGGGTGTATCTGTCATGGAAAAGGAAGTAAGGAGTGGGGAGTGTTAGCAGTATTCCCGGGGCCGTCCTATCCATGATTTTAATACCTGGTATTGACGTTTGGTGTCCCAGATCAGGAGTCTTGACTACTCTTCCTCTGATCACTCTTAACATAATGAGTTCTGCTTAGATGCAGCTTACGCAACTCCTGTTTTTCAATAGCCATCTTGCATCTGTATGATAACATAAAGGCTGGGTAGGTGTGAAATGGCCTTAGGTCACTGCTGCCCAGAGCACAGAAATCATTTTGACTAACCACATAACTATCCTTTTGATTTGAAGTGTTAAAATGTTCTTCCTGAAAGTACTTACTTTTTAGGCTTGTTCTTCAGATTTGCCCAATATACTAAGCCAAATGCCTTCAATATTAAGTGGATATCGCTAGATTATGGGGAACTTGTATATAACTTATTTGAGAATGCAGATACATTTTGCAAAAAGTCTGTGTACAATTTTATATTCACCAAATTATGTTCTTTTATACTTTCAGCTCAAGCTCTTGGACTTACTGAGGCAGTAAAAGTACCGTATCCTGTGTTTGAATCAAATCCCGAGTTCCTTTACGTGGAAGGCTTGCCAGAAGGAATTCCCTTTCGAAGTCCTACCTGGTTTGGAATTCCACGACTTGAAAGAATTGTCCGTGGGAGTAATAAAATCAAGTTTGTTGTTAAAAAGTAAGTTCTATTTGTCATGTAGTTATTATTTCTGGAATTAAAACCATAAAATCTTATTTCCCTTAAAATTTTTTCCTAGCATGAGGTGACAGGTATGGCTTTGAAGTCCTTGATGGAAAAGCCTAACTCTGGGCATCGTCTTGGCATTATTGATTGCCTCTGCAGATCCTCTGTCCTATACTTTCTTGCCTTCATCAATGCAAGCAGAGTAGTGACAGCTGCCTCACAGCTGTTTTAAGTATTCCTAAATGCTTGAGTAGAAGTTGAATTTGCTGACTTATACCTGCTCTCTTATTCCTGGTCAATCTTGTGAGCAACTGAATATCAATGGCTAAGTTTTTGTGTCTACATTTCTGGAGAAATTCAGTGGTTGAAGAAAGTAAAGTGTTAATTTTCTTTTTCATGAAGGAAGTCATTTATTCTTGATAAAATTACTTAAAATCACTTATCAGGTATTCATGGGAAGGAAAAAGCACAGTTTTGGGTCCATAATGAAAGGAATTATTGTGACTTTACAGATGATTCTGTGAAGACCTATGTATAAAACACTGATCGTGGTTGACTATACTAGCTGTGGAGACTACCGTTGTACTGACTACTGTAACGTTTCCTGCTTTTTTTCTAGACCTGAACTAGTTGTTTCCTACTTGCCTCCTGGAATGGCTAGTAAAATCAACACTAAAGGTAAGAGTTATGTGTACTCTTTATTGTATTTCAGTACACTAATGCATTCTTTGTCAATATTACTTAAATCATACAATATCGGCCAGGCTCGATGGCTCAGCCTGTAATCCCAGCACTTTGGGAGGCCGAGGTGAGTGGATTGCCGGAACCCCCCGGGGTTCAAGACCCGCCTGGGCAACTTGGCGAGACCTCATCTCTACAATAAATCAAAAAATTAGCCGGGCGTGGCGCCTGTAGTTCCAGCTACTTGGAAGGTGAAGGCGGAAGGATCGCCGGAGCCCAGCGGGTCGAGGCTGCGGTGGCCGGGAGCAGCCACTGTACTCCAGTCTGGGCGACAGAGTGAGACTCCAACTCAAAAAAAAAAAAAAGAAAAGAGCCAGACTATGAATTCTGATACTCTGCTTTTATAAAGTATCCTCTTGTGTTTTTTTAAAATATTTTTTACGATATACAATAGTAATTCTGTGCTTGTTTTACAGCATTGCAGTCCCCGAAAAGACCTCGAAGCCCGGGGAGTAATTCAAAGGTTCCTGAAATTGAGGTCACTGTGGAAGGTAAGCGCTGTTCCTTGGCCTGTTTCTGTTGATTCTTCAGGTGACTAGTTATGTCACTTTACTAGTTTGTTGTTATGCAAACGAGGCTTTAAAGGGCTAGTTTCGCGTGTGATAAAGCTCGATTTCTGAAAACAGGATCATATAAAAAACTGCTCTCAGAAAATCCCTAGAATGCCTTTCCTTTCCAATAGTAAAGTTAGGGTGCAGAAAGTTACTTGTCATTTTTCCTCATCGTTTTTTCTTTTTCCTCTTCGTTTTCCCTATTCTTTTTAGGAAAGAAAGTTTAATGGGGTTTGAACGACAGTATCTTGGATTGCAGTAGTACCTACTGTATCCTCAAATTTACTTCCTTCTCTCCACTCCCATGGGGTCTGCAGGATTCTTATGTTTTCAGATTCACAGTGTTAGCCCTTTGCACTCAGATGTCGCCTCTCGGGGGACATAAAGCGATTACAGAACAAACTTGTGCAAGGGCAAATTTTTAAAAGCTGTATGTTTCCTTGAAGCGTTCCATTACAAGTGCATGAGAAAGCAAACAGATGGAATATATACTGAGATATAGATCGATCAGTTGAGAAGGGGTTTTAGGAATCACGCGTGTATCCTTCCACATCTTCTTCAAGCAACAGACTGGACGATAAATTACATATTATTAATGTGACAGGAAGAAAACGAGATTGTATTGTTTGCTCAATTAGAAAAATAACAGGTAGAAGACATCAAACACATGACTCTTGCGCCATATGTATCAGTAAACCTGCAGGGCATGTTGGCGATTTTCACACGTTACTCTACTTTAGAAAAACCTAAGATAAAATTTGGGATATTTTTGTCATAAATAGTTCCTCAGTGTCCAGAATTCCATCGTAAGCCAGATATCATTGCAATAAAATAATTGATTCCTGTGCTGTACTATTTAACATGAAGGAATTCTTTTTCACTGTTTCATTAAAAAGTACAGTGGAGTTGCTGGTAGGTGATCTGCGAGATGTCTCCGGATACAAAGGATTAAAATACTTCACATGGTACCGTAGGCTATCCTTAGCCGTATGTCCCGTCTGTTCATAAATGCAAAGGGAAATAATTACATTAAGATAATTCTTCACATCCTAGGTTTCAAGCTTGTAAATAAGAGTTTGCAGTACTGATAGTTAATGGAGCATTAGTCCCCATTTAATTATCTGATATTCTTACAGAGAGCCTCTTTTCTCATATACAAGGCAATAGGCATCTATGAGCAGTTGACAGACGTCGTACACCAGATTATCTGTTTTTCTTCCGAAATTCCAAAAATTAAAAATATATTCCATCCTTTACTTTCCTCCTTTTGCAAAAGATCAAAGGAAGATCTCTGAAACACAAGGCACCGTCTGTCCTGAAGGAGCTAGTTGTAAAGTACATGTGGTGTTCTTTTTAGTAAAAATATACTGAATAACCAGATAAACCTAGGCATGAACCATGAAGATTTTAACAGTGTAAACAGCGACATGCATAAAGGGGAGAGTTAGTCCTGAGGCAATAGGAACATCACAGAAAGTATAAATTAGGCCTTGTCAGAAGAGTAAAATTCGCTAGGCCAAGACTCAGGAAGGTCATTCCTGATAGAAAAAATAGCATGGAGAAAAGTACAGAGTAGGCCGGGTGCAGTGGCTCAACGCCTGTAATCCCAGCACTTTGGGAGGCCGAGGTGAGAGGATTGCCTGAGCCCACAGGTTTGAGATCAGCCTGAGCAACTTGGGGAGACCTCATCTCTACAAAAAATCAAAAATTAGCTGGGCGCAGTGGTGTGTGTCCGTAGTTCCAGCTACTTGGAAGGCTGAGGCAGAAGGATCGCCGGAGCCCAGCAAGTCAAGGCTGCAGCGGCTATGAACATGCCTCTGCACTCCAGCCTGGGTGACAGAGACTCCAACTTTAAAAATGAGACAAAACAAAAGTACAGATTAAATAAAGTCCAGGTAAGGATGACAAGTTCACGTTCTAGAGTGCATGGTTGTATACTTGTTGCAGCCGTGCTTAGTATCTGAGGAACTTTTGGTCAGAGCCAGCCAGTTTTAGGGTCATAGACGGGTACTCTTGGCTGGGCATGGTGACTCACGTCTATAATTCCAGCACTTTGGGAGGCTGAGGTGAGAGGATTGCCTGAGCCCATGGATTCGAGACCATCCCGGACAACTTGGTGAGACCTAGTCTCTACGATAAATCAAAAATTAGCCTTGCATGGTGGTACATGTCTGTAGCCCCAGCTACAGGTTGAGGCTGCGTTGGCTGTGAGTGTGCCACTGCACTCCAGCCTGGACGACGGGGAGACTCCAACTCAAAAAAAAAAAAAGAGCACCCAAAAAAATGGTACTCTTTTTTTTTTTTTTTTTGCATTGGAGGATCCCCCGGTCGCCCCGGCTGGAGTGCAGTGGCATGTTGCTCACGGCCACCACAGCCTCCACCTGCTGGGCTCAGGCGATCCTTCCCCCTCAGCCTTCCAAGTAGCTGAAACTACAGCACGTGCTACCATGCCCGGCTAATTTTTTTGTTTATTGTAGAGACAAGGTCTCGCCAAGTTGCCCAGGCTGGTCTCGAGCTCATGGGCTCAGGCAATCCACTCGCCTCGGCCTCCCAGAGTGCTGGGATGACAGGCTGAGCCACCTAACCCAGCCAGAAGTAGTACTCCTAAAGCGATTCGTCCACGCTGTCTTCACTTGATAAATTGGTGAAGGAAGCAGTTGAAGGAGTGATGACCTTCGACCTTCACGAGGGGGGTGAAATCAGAGATCACGGTGAACACAGAGAACAAGTTCAGAGACTGCTGAGTCAGTGAGCCCTGGAGAATTGCAGAGGATCTCATTGTAAGACATTTAGGACATTGAGAAAGACTTAAGACCCAGAGGACAACAGCCAGCAGGGTGACTCCAACTTCTACACTCTTTCTCCCCTTCAACTCTGGTATGAAATTACATTGCAAGTTCGGGGGGAAAAAAAATGAAACAGCCAGTTAATATACACTATTTTTACAGGTACTGTCAGTAAAGTATAAGAAATAGGCTGGGCGCGGTGGCTCAAGCCTGTAATCCCAGCACTTTGGGAGACAGAGGTGAGAGGATTGCCCGAACCCATGGGTTCAAGACTAGCCTGGGCAACTTGGTGAGACCTCATTTCTGCGATAAATCAAAAGTTAGCCGGGAATGGTGGTGAGTGCCTGTAGTCCCAGCTGCTTGGGAGGCTGAGGCGGAAGGATCGCCTGAGCCTATGAGTGTGCCATTGCACTCCAGCCTGATTGACAGAGTAAGACTGTGGTTCAAAAAAAAAAAAAAGGAAAGAAAGAAAAAAGAATAGCATGTTTCTCAAAGACAGATTAATTCATAATAGTCGGTACATTAGGGGTATACTTCTGGAAACGATTCTTACTTGTGTTTTTAAACTTTGCAAAGCCTTACCCTAACTTAAACTCTTGGTAACCAATTGGATGTTAGGACAGAGAGAAATGAGTAGCTAATGTAATGAGTTGAAAGGATTAGGGCTATAGAGGTAGTGCTGCCAGGTATCGCTTTAGGATTGTATTCTACTGCAGCCAGCAATAACTTTACAAACAGGGCGTTGCCTGTTTTTCTCACACAGAAGTAATCCTGACAGTAGACTTCCCCGACATTGGTCTCGTAGCTCAGAGATGGTGAGACTGGCTTCTCTGTGACTCTTGATCTTTCCTTTCTGGGTGCTCGGCAACCAGTGAGTTCCCGGCATGACACCTCCAAGCAGGACATGCATAGGGAGAGAAAATGGAGCATCAGCCCTGCTGCGCCTTTTGTTAGGAAAAACAAGAAGTCTTTCTCGAATCTCCTAGCAGATTGTTCTTAAGACTCTTGGCTTAAGAAAAGAAGAATTTAAAATAGTAAAATAAAATATAGCTCAGGCCCTGTAGCCAAAGTGATGGGACTTAAATCTGGATTCTGAGTTTAGGAAAATTACTTAAACCCTCTATTCTTCATTTTACACATCTGTAAAATGGGAATAAGAATAGTATTTGATCCGTGGTTTTTTTTAAAATTGAGATGTCATTCACATATCATAAAATTCACCAGTTAAAAATATACAGTTTAGGCTGAGCGCGGTGGCTGAGGCCTGTATTCCCGGCACTTTGGGAGGCCGAGGTGACAGGATTGCCAGAACATCTGTAGGTTCGAGACCCGCCTGGGCAACTTGGTGAGACCTCATCTCTACAATAAATCAAAAAATCAGCCGGGCGTGGTAGCGCGTGCCTGTAATTCCAGCTACTCGGAAGGCTGAGGCGGAAGGATTGCTGGAGCCTAGCGGGTCGAGGCTGCAGTGGCCGGGAACAGCCACTGCACTCCAGTCTGGGCGACAGAGTGAGACTCCAACTCAAAAAAAAAAAATACACAGTTCATTGTTTAGCATATTAATAATGTATAATTGTCACCACTAAAGAAACCCCACTATTTTGGATTATTTTGTACAGAACCATACAACATGTCACCCTGATATAAGTAAATTCATGTAATACATGGTCCCTTGTGTCTGGTTTCCTTCATTTAGCGCCATTGTTTTCAAGTTTCTTCTCTGTTGTCACATGTACCAGTATTCTAGTCTTCCCTTCCCCCATTTAAAAAAAATTGTAACTAAATATACATAGCCTAAAATTTATCACAGCCATTCGTAGTTACACAGTTTAGTGGCAAGTACATTCACATCGTTGTACAGCCATCACCACCATCTATCTCCAGAACTTTCTTATCTTCCCCAACTGAAATTTCATGTTCATTCAGTATTGACCCGTCATTCATTCTCCTTCTACCCACAGCCCATGGCAACGATCTTTTGGCTATGGGTAATAATGCTGTGAGCTTAGGTGTACAAAAATCTGTTCTAGTCCCTCTTGTCAGTTCTTCTGGGTATGTGCCCAGAAATGGAATTGCTGGATCATTTTGTCATTCCATGCTTAATTTTTTGAGGAACTGCCAGATCAGTTTGTACAGTAACTGCACCATTTTGCATTCTTGTCAACACTTACCATTTAATATGTTTTTTAAAAAATAGCCGGTCTCGGTGGCTCAGCCTGTAATCCCGCGCCTTGGGAGGCTGAGGTGAGTGGATTGCTTGAGCCCGTGGATTCGAGACCCGCCTGGGCAACTTGGCGAGACCTCATCTCTACAGTAAATCAAAAAATCAGCCGGGCATGGTAGCGCACGCCTATAGTTCCAGCTACTTGGAAGGCTGAGGCGGAAGGATCGCCGGAGCCCAGCGGCTCAAGGCTGCGGTGGCCAGGAGCGGACACTGCACTCCAGTCTGGGCTACAGAGTGAGACTCCAACTCAAAAAAAAGAAAAAAAAAGAAAAAATAACAGCCATTCTGATGATAGATGTCCATTCCTTCGTATTGATAGGTAACATTCCACTGTGATTTTACTTATTCATGTATCACTTGATGGACATTTGTATTATTTTCACTTTCTGGCTGTTATGAATAATGCTAATAAGAGCATTCATGTATAAGTTTTTGTGTGGACCTTTATTTTATCTTCTTTTAGTTTTTGAGTCAGGGTCATACTCTGTCACCTAGGCTGGAGTGCAGTGGCAAGATCACAGCTCACCACAGCCTCAACCGCCGGGGCTCAGGTGATCCTTCAGCCTCTGCTCCCTGAGTAGCTGGGGCTACAGGTATACACCACCACGCCAGGCTTTTTTTTTTTTTGTAGAAACATTCTTGCTGTGTTATCCAGGTTGGTCTCAGACTCCTGGGCTCAAGCGATCCTCCCACCTTGGCCTCCCAAAGTGCTGGGATTATAGGCATGAGCCACTGTACCCAGCCTCTGGACATATTTCTTAATTTTATTTTTAACTTTTTTAGGATGTAGTCATTAAATACAAATATGTTATCTGGAACAACTTCATGTGGAAATGCAAATACTTACCATTTCTTGCTTTGTAGTAGAGTAACAAGCAAGGGATACGAGGTAGACGTGGCCTTTAGGTTGAGCCATAAACCCATTTATCACACCAGACGGTCTGTCTCCAAGTTGAGGGGAAAAAAACCATCTTAGAGTTAAATTCCACTTTGTACACTTACACGTTTCTGTTGTAGTCTTGGTTTCTGATTCAAAAGAAAAGGTTAAGGTCACTGATGGGTTACTGAAGAGTTGTTTTGACCTGCCTTCATATTTGTGGTGAGTAAATTCATATTGTTAAACCTATGACACATGGCATGACTGGAAGGCTTTGTCCTGCGGTAGATAAAGCTTTATATTAGCTTTTTGCCACCTAGCCAGGGCTATAAATGAACTCCAAGCTGGATTTCTGTCAGCTGAAGCCCCATAAAAATAGTCGTTAGCATTTTAAGGTGTTCCAGCTAGCCAAGAGCTGTGTCTCTTCTGGGAAACTTTTTGTCAAGAGGTCAGTGAGGGGGGATATATTTTGTTTGTACCGTGTTAATCACTGTTTCAAATTATACCTTGCGTTTGTAAATGGAATTTCTCGTGACTTTTCAAACGGCATTTTTAGGTATGATTTTTACACAGCAGAGCACACCCGTTTCAGTGGTACAGCTTGGATTTTGAAAAGTGTTTCTGCACTTACACCACCACTTCAGTCAACACCCAGAACCTCTCCAGGGGAAATTCTCGGGTCCCTCAGCAGTCAGTCCTGCCCACCCCAGGCACGGGCGAGTCTTCGTCTGCTTTTTTGCCACCATAGATCACCTCTGCCTGTCCTTGGATTTCAGCATATTCTTTCATGATCCGAGCTCAGCTTGTGTTGTTCATATGTTTACTTGTGAATGGACATTTCTGTGTATTTTCAGTCCTTGACTAGGAAAGATGCTGTGAACCTGTGTGCACGGAATGCAGCGCACGCTTTCCTTCCCCTTGGTGGATATTTAGGAGTAGAATTGCTGGATTCTTGGCTTCCAGAGAAAACCTGCCCAACGGTTTTCCAAATTGTTTGTACCATTTTACACTCTACCAGGAACTTGAGAATTCTAGTTGTCTCATATCCTCTCAGTAGTCAGGATTGATATTCTTTTTAATTTAGCTGTCCTAGTGGGTATATGGTGTTACTTTGCTAAAATACATAGTAGAGCGCCCATCTCTGTAGTGTAAGAACAAGATCTTTCATTTAGATCAGTTGTCATCGGATCATGTTTCTTCTTGTAACTAAAGGTTGCTTCATGAGCTTAGAGTATAAACAGGGACGTTAGGTGAGTTACGTATGGCCTGTTGGAAAGCTGTGGTTTGGGAATGCACTGTTTCCTCTGTGTGGCTAATCCCTACTAGGTAAACCAGGCTGCTAGAGCCACCTGGGGCAGATACACTTGCTTTCATTACTGTGCTGTCTAAGGAAGCTCTGGGTTTTTTTTTCGGAGTTTTGAAATCATTAAAGACCGGAACACTGAGTCTTGATATTTTATAGGGAATGACATCCTGTATATTTGCCATCCCTTGCTCATATCTGTGAAATGATTCATGACAACCTTGTCCACAAGGTTGGTATCCCAGTTTCACCACTTACCAGCTTTGTGATCGACCCCAAGTCAATGGCCCTATGGCTCTGCTTCTCCATGCTTTCAAGCAGAGATGATGATAATGCCCACGAAGAGTGGCTTAGTTAACACACATAATGTGCTTGGTGCGATGACCAGTATGCCTCATAGCTGTTAATATGTTTCCTCAAAAACTGTTCCTCA
>CAUYQG010221764.1:0-13435 GCA_963574415.1 Tarsius wallacei
GCACCTGTAGTTCCAGCTCCCTGGAAGGCTGAGGTGGAAGGATCGCCGGAGCCCAGCAGGTCGAGGCTGCGGTGGCCGGGAGCGGCCACTGCACTCCAGTCTGGGCGATGGAGTGAGACTCCAACTCAAAAAAAAAAAAAAAATTCATTCTAACATTTGCATCTGTTAGAATTCTGTGTTGCAAGAAACACAAATACCAGCTCAAACATAAAAGAAAACTGACTGGCATTTTAACTCCAAAGTCTAGAGCAGGAGCTATCCCACAGAAGTATAATGTGAGTTGCTTATGTCATTGTCATTGTTCAATTAGCCACATTAAGAAAAGTACAAAGGCAAAGGTGAAATTGATCTTAACATATTTTATTTACCCTAATATATCCAAAATGTTTTAATTTCAACAGGTAATCAGTATCAAAAAATTATTGATATAGTTTATATTGTCTTTTCATACTAAATCTTCAAAATCTGCACATCTCAGTTTAGACTGATCACATTACTGCTTACATACTGGCTCTCGTTTCAGGTGGCTGAACTAGTAAAAGAGCTTCGCTGCGAGCTCGATCAGCTTCTCCAGGATAAAATTAAGAACCCAAGCATAGATCTGTGCACGTGTCCTCGGGGGTCGCGGATCATCAGCACGATCGTGAAGCTCGTCACCACACAGTGAAGACCCATCGGGAGAGCGCGCGCCCCTCGCCCACGTGGAACACACCTGTGTGCGCTGCCCTGTGGGGGGGGCAGGAGCCCCCGCAGTGCTGGGGCCGCAGACCCGGGGGTCAGCTTCAGACTCTCTTTCCACAAAGCCTCAGCACTCCCAGCACAATGTGGAGGTCAGTGGTGACAGTCGAAAACCCAGCTTGCCTGGCTTTTTCTCTGAGACTGTTCTTGAGTGAATGAAATTCACCTGATAACACACAAGTGAATGTTGAATACGGTTCTGTTTTAATCTGTGTATTTTTTTTCCTTTTTCTCCTGCTTTTTACTGGGGTGAGACAGGGCTTAGAAATTCCCATTGAGATTTTTCTGTCATAAAGGCTCAACTGAGAGAAGCCAGAACAGAGAAGGAAAAAATAAGAAAAAAAGAAAAAACAGGAAAAAAAAATCATGTCAACAAGGAAAATTAAAATTTCATTTAGACTATGACTACTGAGCAAACTTGATTTGGGAAGGATTTTCATTTTTACTCATTAAGGCCAGCTTAAGAAAACAAGCTTAATGAGTTGTTTCTTGGTATATTAAAATGCAAGCTGGTCTTACCCATAACTCCCTAGTCTTTTTTTTTTTTTGAGTCAGAGTCTCATTCTGTTGCCCAGACTGGAGTGCAGTGGCACAATCACGATGGTCATGGCTCAGCAGCCTTGAGCTCCTGGGCTCAGGCAATCCTTCCACCTCAGCATTCTGAGTAGCTGGGATTACAGGCTAATTTTTTTGATGTTTTTATAGAGATGAGGTTTTCCTGTGTTGCCCAGGCTGGTCTTGAACTCCTGGGCTCCAGCAGTCCTCCTCCCTCAGACTCCCAAAGTTCTGGGATTACAGGCGTGAGCCACCATATCCAGCCTACACCCCTATTCTTAAAAGCAGGACAATCTGGGTGTCCTCATTCTCCAAGTTCTCCATTTAGTAATATTTATTCTCTCTTATGAACTCACCTGGATCCAGCGGCCATATTTCATATTACTCAGAGGAGAATTTTAACAGTGTTCCCAGGGCAAAGCTGGAATGTTGGGGTAGGCAAGGTCACCATGCTAGCAGCAGGCTTCCTGCTCATTTTCAACCACCGTTTGAGTCAGTGAGCACTAGCAGTTTCAAAGATTATAAATACGTTTCCATTTTCCCTGGACATTCATCAGTGTGGCCAGGAAGGATCCCAGATTGCTGAGTGGAAAGAAATGCCTCTGTGTTTGTCTAGACCTCAGGACAGAGTCACCACAGATTTCATACTCTTGGCAGAATTCAAACTCATCAGCCAAACCACCTCAGTGAAGAGGGTTTCACTTTCCAAGGTCTCCTTTTAGTCACGTCTTCAGGAAATCCAGGCTGTGTAAAATGATCGTCGTCATGTCTGCTTCAGCTTTGGCGCACTTGAAGAGCTTAGACTCTCAGCAGCATTTTTAGAAGGCATCAGTTTGTGACATCGCTTGAAATAAAAAGCATGCATATGCAGAGACCCACAGAATCCAAGCTGAAGCAGGCTCCTATTACAGCACTGATTAGACTGAGACCTTTAGAAGGAACGAAGGAGAAATCTGCAATTGCACTCTAAAAAAGAGTGGGGTTTTTTTTTGAGTCAGAGTCTCACTCTCGCCCAGGCTGAGTACAGTGGCATGATCACGGCTCACCACAGCCTCCACCTCCTGGGCTCAGGTAATCCTCCTGCCCCAACCTCCCAAGTAGCTGGGACTACAGGTGTGCACCACCATGCCCAACTGATGTTTTAATTTTTTTGTGGAGACGAGGTCTCACTATGTTGCTCAGGCTAGTCTCAATCTCCTGGACACGAGCGATCCTCTCACCACGGCCTCCCAAAGTGCTGGGATTACAGGCATGAGCCGCCGTGCCCAGCCTAAAAAAGTTTTTTAAAACCAGTTTTGATTCGTGGTGCTACAGTGGCGCTCATGTTGCCCTGCCTGGAGCCATTGCTCACGTGACTAGGAACACAAGTCTGCAGCAGAGCACACAGCGGGAGGTAGTTAATGCCAGGAGTTTCCGTCCAGAGTGCGGCTCTGGGACTGATCACTTCTAACCACACACAAATGCACAATCCTGGCACAGGACACGTGTCAGGAGTGAACATGCTGGCAGGCCTTGACTTCAGGATCCATAGGCAGAAAATAAGAAAATCCCCCCAAAAACTAAACTTCTTAAGTGCATCGTTAAAATTATGAAATAAATGAAAATGCTAATAACGCAGTATGGAATTTCAAGATGAAACTGGGTTTCTAAGCCCCAACAAGATGATCAGCATTTAATGTAATTTTATGGAGAACTTGGTAAAGGGTTTCTTAAAATTAAATGTTTGTTTTACTTCTCCTGGAATCTAGCAAGGACAATATTAATAAAACACTTGCTATGAGATGAATATGCACTTCTGTTCTGTATCATGTGCAGCCGGGAAGGCCCCAGGACGGGGGGGAGCTTAGCGTTCGAGGGAGGTGGGTCGAGGAGGTGGGGGGAGCTGAGTATTCTGATGGGGGTGGGCAGAGGAGGTGAGGGGACAGGAGCGTTCTGATGGAGGTGGGCAGAAGACGTGGAGGGGGCTGAGCTTTCTGATGGAGATTGAGGATGTGGGGGGAGCTGAGTGTTCACGGAGGTGGGCAGAGGACAGGGTCATTACGAGGGTTTTGGTGGAGGTGGGAAGAGGCTGACAGAGCGTGAGCTCTGTCCTCTTCCTCGAGTTCCACATCAGATTGCTACAGCTTAGATTCCCGGGCACATCATGGATTGATCTTCATCCTCCCATCCTATTATCTCAGCAGCAGCTGAATTCAAATGCTCTATCTAAGCCCAGTGTGTGGATATATATGTAGGCACATGGTCCATGTTCTTTCTTTTTCCTTTCTAAGCAATGACTTGAACATGTTCCTAAGAGGGCATCATAGAATCTTGTGAAAGTTCCTCGTAAAGTTAACGTGTAGCAAACGTAAGATATCAGGACCGAGAGTGTGACTTTCAGTGCAGCCCAGGCTGGCTCTGGGGACTCCGCCTGTGATGTGTTCTCTCGATGGGGGGGCTCAACGCGGGTGAGTTTGGGCTTTCCCATGATGAGTGTGTCCTGTGGCTGCCACAGGAAGAATGGACTCGCAGAGGCAGCGGGACGTGCTCACTCTTCCTTTATTGTGCTTGAACAAGGCTAGGCAGAGGCTGGCTCTCCCCCGCTAAATCACGCGGGGAATTAAGCATAATTTCTACAGCTTATTCTCCCCACATGCAGCGGGAAAGTTTGCTTTAAAATCTTAGGCAATTAATAAACACAAGGCTGGCTGTTGTCTTCAAAAGTGAGATCCTGAGCAGGAATCTGTTTGTCAATATTGGATGCTCACAGCACAGGGTGGCCAGATGGACACAACGCCTAAACAGCCCACACAGTCCACTGTCCCAGCAAGTCTCAGACTTCTGGAGTGCTGGGCTCGAGACCTTTTGGTCTCATCAATATAAATCTATGCAATGACGATAAACAGTTCACCACAATGATCAGTAACATAGACTTTTTCCATTTCTAGGTTATCATCTCTAAAATGATACATCAGAGAGATCAGGGCTCAGATAGGATTTGTAGCTGATCACTGAGCTTTAGATTTAATCATTTGTTTTGAGCCAGGTGCAGTGGCTCACGCCTGTTGTGATACCAGCACTTTGGGAGGCGGAGGCAAGAGGATTGCCTGAGTCCAGGGATTCTAGACCAGCCTGGGCAACCTGGTGAGACCGTCCCTACATAAAAGAAAAAATTAATCAGGCATGGTGGCGCATGCCTGTAATCCCAGCGACTCGGGAGACTGAAGGGAGAGGATTGCCTGAGCCCAGCAGGTTGAGACCATGGTGGCTGTAAGAGTGCCACTGCACTCCAGTGACAGTGAGGCTCCGACTCAGATAGATAGATAGATAGATAGATAGATAGATAGATAGATAGATAAACAAATAATTTGTTTTATCAAATAACAGAAAAAGGGAGTTCTTTTGGGAATCACTCATGCCCCCTGTATATGAGCCATCGGAACTGGGAGGAATCAGCGTTTCATAACGACACAGGACTGTTATAGCCGAAGTGCGAGAAAGAAGTCGTCAATGCGCAGAAAGTCGAATCTGAGTCCTTTATTAGCCAGCGATCGAGAGTGGGCTTGGTGCCACAAAGAACTCTTGACCCCAAACAGAGTGAGCAGGGGGTTTATGAAGGCAAAAATCACAAAAGCTGTCCAGTTATGATTACATTTCTTGGCAGAACATTTGACAGTTATGATTAGTTATGGAACTTACGTTTAGGGAGTTTTCAGGCACCAAGGGCAACAAGAATGTGGGCGTGTGGTATGATTATGGGAAGGTTACACAAGGGGATCATCTCTAGGTTAGCTATTACAAGCAAGCTATTACAGACTATTATAGGTTGTGCAGATAGATGTTTCAGGACAGCAACCCAAACACGACAACCTGTTCCCACACACAGGGCCTCTTTGCCCCACCTGGGCCAGCCCCAGGTCCACTCCTGAGTCGGTTCCAACCCAACTAATTGACTAAATAAGCCAGGATACAGTGCTCTGACTGCGACAGCTCTGGCAAGGGATGGCTTAGAATCCAGTCAACTGGATCTTTTTACATCTTCCCATTTTATAGGACAGAGATGGCAACAAAAACCACTAGGAAGGATTTGTTTGAAAAAGCAGCTTCTGGCTGGGCTCGGTGGCTCAGCCTGTAATCCCAGCACTTTGGGAGGCCAAGGCAAGAGGATTGCCTGAGTCCGTGGGTTCGAGACCCGCCTGGGGAACCTGGCGAGACCTCATCTCTACAATAAATCAAAAATAGCCAGGCATGGTAGCGCGTGCCTGTAGTTCCAGCTACTTGGAAGGCTGAGGCGGAAGGATCGCCGGAGCCCGACAGGTCGAGGCTGCGGTGGCCGGGAGTGTGCCACTGCTCTCCAGCCTGGGTGACACAGTGAGACTCCAACTCAAAAAAAAAAAGAAAAAGGAAAAGCAACTTCTAAAGGGTGGCCTTAGTGATTCAGCCCAATCTCCCAACTGCCAGCAGGGAGAATCAGTGTTTCAAGGGTTGACCCCAACATACCACAAACACAACACTGATTAGTAAAGTATAATATGTCATCGTATGGCTGGGCTCGGTGGCTCAGCCTGTCATCCCAGCACTTTGGGAGGCCGAGGTGAGTGCTTTGCCTGAACCCACAGGTTCGAGACCAGCCTGGGCAACTTGGTGAGACCTTGTCTCTACAATAAATAAAAAAATTAGCCAGGCATGTTAGTGCGTGCCTGTAGTTCTGGCTACTTGGAAGGCTGAAGTGGAAGGATCGCTGGAGCCCAGCAGGTCAACGCTGGGGTGGCTGTGAATGTGCCACTGCGCCCCAGCCCAGGCAACAGAGTGAGACTCCAACTCAAAAATAATAATAATAATATGTCATCATGTAGTCAGTAGGGATTTTCTTTTTTTTTTTGTATAAAACTTAAATTTTATGATCATGTCTGGACCTTTTTACACTTAACACAATGGAAATGTTTTTTTCCCCCCAAAGGAAAAATTTCTGAATCATCACTATGTTGCACAGTAGAATAGAAATATGAAGTTCAGACACTTAGTCAAATTTCTAAAGAATGCAAGTAACAAGCTGGGCTCGGTGGCTCAGCCTGTAATCCTGCGCTTCGGGAGCCTGAGGTGAGTGGATTGCCTGAGCCCACGGGTTCGAGACCCGCCTGGGCAACTTGGCGAGCCCTCATCTCTACAATAAATCAAAAATTAGCCGGGTGCGGTAGCGCGTGCCTGTAGTTCCAGCTACTTGGAAGGCTGAGGTGGAAGGATCGCCGGAGCCCAGCAGGTCAAGGCTGCGGTGGCCAGGAGCAGCCACTGCACTCCAGTCTGGGCGACAGAATGAGACTCCAACTCAAAAAAAAAAAAAAAAAGAATACAAGTAACAGACACAAGTTAACTTCTAAAATCTGAAGTCATCAACATGATTTTGTAGTATTGTATCTCGGGCTATACCTAAAAATTCATTATTATTCAGATAAAGATACCCCCTAGTCACATTTTAGAAAAGCCTCTTCCCCACCACAACTTCCTGAGATCTGTGAAGAAACTGCAGTCTGGTGATCAGACTCCATATAGAACTGGTAGTTTTGTAATCATAGGGAAAAAACGGTGACTGATGTATGTGTCAATTAGCTGTAGTCTACTGATGTGATTAGAAGCCTTGATAAGTGCCTGGTGGCGATTGCAAATAACTGCCACGCATGTAGGGATGATATAGTAGCCCACGGTTTTGTGATCAGCTCTTGTACAAGAGTACAGGAACAAAACCATCTGTAAGTAAGGTATCAGAAAAATAATTGTCCACAACCAAGAAGGCAGAGAGAGTAACCGAGCTTTCAAGGAGTGTGTCCACGTGGTTCCTTCAAGGGGCTCCTCAGGGTGCTGTTGAATGTGTTACAAGCCGCCTGTTTTAAGTCTCATTGGTTTCAAAAAACATAGTAAAATGCTGCTGCACTTGCTAACAGATGCAATACCGCTCCGATCCATCCCGTCCGCTGACGGAAGTTCATCATTCTCCATGCTCTGTGCCTTCCTGACCGGGGTGGCTAGCCCACCTGCCGTCCCGCACGCTGCCCAAGGATTTTCAACAAGAGCACTGCAATGAGGTGGTGTGATTCCCTGACGCAGAAAGTGCAGGTCCTAGCACCTCCTCCATCCCAGGTTTTATTGAAAATGCCCTGTCACAGTTATTTTTCCTTCTATGAATTTATACCATAGTGATTGTCCATGTCTGGTTTTCTTCTACAATAATTAAAGACCATTGAGCAACTCATTTGTGTCCTGAGATTCCACTGTGCGTAAGTTTCACTTCACTCCACCCTTGGATTTAAAATATGACGTCTGTTTACCTTTCCGATTAGACTTCATCTGTCCCTAAAGATTGATTAACTATAGCAAATACGGAACCTGGCGTGTACAAAGACTATAAAAAAGTTTTCTCTCAGGAGAAAAGGTCGTTTTTATTCATTTTCAAATAGTGGTTCTTAACTGGGGCAATTTTACCCCCCAGGGAACATTTGGCAAGGCCCAAAGAAACTGTCGGTTGTCACAACGTGGGAAGTGGCGGGTGCTGGTAGCATCTTGTGGCTAGAGGCCAAAGGTGGTCCTGAACATCCTAAAGGCACAGGACACCCCCACAAAAAGCAACCCATCCAGAATGCCAGGATTGCCAAGGTAAGGGACCAACAAAACGAGATAGATAACCACGTAGAAAATCTGATCGCTATTGGCAGATATAAATTATGCCTATAGACATCTCAGAAAACAGAAATATATTTTGGGCAACGGAAAGTGAAAATCTCTGTGAATTCAACTCTAATAAGCATATTCTGCGTGACTAAGAGCTTGTGAGTACATTGTGTTTTTACCAAGAGTACTGAATACTTACTTGGCCAGGAGCGGTGACTCATACCTGTAATCTCAGCACTTTGGGAGGCTGAGGTAGGAGGACTGCTTGAAACCGAAGTTCAAGACCAGCCTGAACAACATAGTGAGACCTCATCTCCACAAAAAATTAGCTGGGTGTGGTGGTGCACGCCTATAGTCCCAGCCACTTGAGAGGCTGAGGTAGAAGGATCACCTGAGCCCAGGAGATCAAAGCTGCAGTGAGCCATGATTGTGCCACTGCATTCCAGCCTGGATGACAGAGTGAGACCTTGACTCAAAAAAAATATATTGAGTACTTAATAATTTAAGGAAATCATGTGCACAAACGGGAAAAGCCTTGCAGATGAATAGGGATATCTTTACTTTAAAAACATGTTCTAGCCGGGCGTGGTAGTATGCACCTGTAGTTCCAGCTACTTGGAAGACCGAGACGGAAGGATCACTGGAGCCCAGCAGGTCGACGCAACGGTGGCTGTGTGTGTGCCACTGCACTCCAGCCTGGACAACAGAGTAAGGCTCCAACTCAAAAAAATAAAAATAAGAAAGAAAAAATAAAAACATGTTCCACCATTAAATTTTTTTTTTTTTTTTTTTTTGAGTTGGAGTCTCACTCAGTCGCCCAGCCTGGAGTGCAGTGGCCGCTACCGGCCACCCCAGCCGCAACCAGCTGGGCTCCAGTGATCCTTCCGCCTTAGCCTTCCAAGTAGCTGGAAATACAGGCGCGCGCTACTACACCCGGCTAATTTTTGATTTATTGTAGAGATGAGGGCTCGCCAAGTTGCCCAGGCGGGTCTTGAACCCGTGGGCTCAGGCAATCCCCTCACCCCAGCCTCCCAAGGCACGGGATTACAGGTTGAGCCACTGCGCCCGCCTTTCCATCATTAAATTTTGTTCCAGCTTTTTTTTTTTTTTTTTTTTGAGTTGGAGTCTCACTCTGTCACCCAGACTGAAGTGCAGTGGCCGCTCCCAGCCACCGCAGCCTCAACCTGCTGGGATCCGGCGATCCTTCCACCTCAGCCTTCCAAGTAACTGGAACTACAGGTGCGCGCTACCACGCCCGGCTAGTTTTTTTTTATTTATTGTAGAGATGAGGTCTCACCAAGTTGCCCAGGCAGGTCTCGAACCTGCGGGCTCAGGCAATCCACTTACCTCGGCCTCCCAAAGTGCTGGGATTACAGGCTGAGCCACCAAGCCTGGCCTGTTCCAGCTTTTTAAAATAATCGCTTATTTTGAAAACATGGAGATGTCACTTATATTTGGCTGCTAATACTTGCCACTGCAAAACTCATTAAAATGTTTAGCGCACACACACCCTTACTTATCTTTGTGTTAATAGAACAAAGTCCAACCTAGCAGACTTTGGCCAATATGCTAAAACACAAATAGTGTTTGTTTGTTTAATTAGCAACTTGTGTTTCTAGGCTCTAACCCTACTCCTGTAGTGTGAATCAGAAAAATCCGTTTGTTCTAGGACTGATTATTAGGATCCAAACAGAACAGCAAAGATGTCTCTTGAAGGCCAGTTGGGGCAGGCTACATGATAGGCACCAAGGGACTATCCTACCTGATAAGGAAAGAAGCCACTGAGTACAGACCCAGCCCAAAGCAATCGGTCATCAGAGCGCTGCTGTGAACGCTGCCCTTCTGTCTTGGAACTTACCTGTGCACTGTCCCACTTTGGCTCCAGCTGTCACTGATCTCTCCAGCCCATTAATCTTCAGACCGTCCTCTCCTGCAGTCAGCATGACTCCACGGGCTTAACTGAAGCACGCGATCTGATCAGTTTACAAGGAGGCTGGTTCTCAGTGTAGAACTCACGGTGCTACCGGGGAGTTGGAAACCCATTCTGGGGTTGCAAAAGTGCCTCCCACATCAATTTCAACTTAGCTAACATATGTAAGCAGGTGCTGTGTGCCAGTCTGCCTGTTAGGAACTCAGAATACAGAAATAAATGGGTACAGGAGAAACAAGAGAACAGAAAAATATGTTTACTTGAATAGATTCCATTTGGAACATAATCTGGTCTCTGGAAGGGCTCTAGAGGATGGAAGTCTGGATGCCTGTTTGTTGAAATTGAAGGACGAGAGCTAACAGCTTTAACCTAGTCTCTTCATTGTATTAAGATTGTTTTTCCTTTGAGACAGGGACTCCCTTTGTTGCCCAGGCTGAAGTGCAGTGGTGCAATCAACAGCTCACTGCAGCCTTGACCTTCTGGATCAAGGCTTAAGTCATTTTCCAGCCTCAGCCTCCCAAATAGCTAGGACTACAGGCATGTGCCCCCATACCAGGCTAATTTTTTAGAAAATAAAAAAATTTTTACAGATGGGGTCTTGCTATGTTGCCCAGGCTCATCTTGAATTCCTGGCCTTGAGCAATCCTTTCATCTTGGCCTCTTAATTGTGATTTTTTTAAAGACTCTGGTTACAGTCAGCAGTTAGGGTGTGCTGCTTTAACTCTTTTGCACAAACTTCTGCATCTGACCACAAGTTGTACGAAATACATTTATAACCTAGTCCCTCTTCAGTCTGTATCTGGGTAAAGTTAAACACGGAAAGAACACAAAGTATTTGCATAATAAATGAGTGCAGCAGCCAGAGCGGTGGCTCAAGCCTGTCATCCCAGCATTTTGGGAGACCTAGGTGAGAGGGTTTGAGACCAGCCTGGGCAACTTGGTAAAACCTCATCTCTACAATAAATTTTTATTTTTTAATTAGCTGAGCATGGTGGTGGCACATGCCTGTAGTTCCAGCTACTTGGAAGGCTGAGGCAGAAGGATGGCCTGAGCCCAGCAGGTTGACGCTGGGGTGGCCGTGAGCATGCCACTGCACACCAGCCTGTGCAACAGAGTGAGACGCCAACTCAAAAATAAATAAATAAATAAATAAGTGCAGCAGAGCCATGTGATACAAGAACAATATACAAAAATGTCTCTTTTTTTTGGGTAGCATGATATACACACACACTACATTTTGTTTATCTGTTTATCATTGATGGATGTTTGGGGTGGTTCTACTTTTTAACTATTATGCATAATGCTGCAATGAACATTCATGTACAGGTTTTGGTGTGAATGCATTTTCAGTTCTTTTGAATACAGTGAGTCCCCTACATATAAACAAGTGCCATTCTGAGAGCATATTCGTAAGTCCAACAAGGTTAGCCTAGGTACCCAACTAACATATTCGGTTCTACCAGCTACATCACCGCAGCTTTCATGTTTGTTTCCAGACATCCTGGGCTTGAAATAAAAATACTGTACTACAGCACTCTATACAGTACTATACAGTAAAGTACACAAAAAGCACAACAAAAGAAGTTTAAGGCTTATATACTAAAGATAAGATATTAAAGAAGATCTAAGAAATAGAGAGGCAAAAAAAAAAAAAAGAAGAAAAGAAATGGAGAGGCATTCCAGGTTCATGGAATGAAAGACTCAATATTATTAAAATGACAACTCTTCTCAGTTGATTCAACACAATTCCTATCAAAAAGCACAACAACCACTTGTGGAGGATGCACGCACGTGACAGTGTATGCCAGACACGTGAACTGACTTATGTGACTGGACATGTGAATGCACGTTCCTATCTTTGCAAACTCCCAACTTGAAGGTTCATATGTGGAGGACTTGCTGAATATATCTAGGAGTGATATTGCTAGGTCAAATGGTAACTATGAAAAAAAAAATCAACTATTTCTTTTTTTTTTTTTTGAGTTGGAGTCTCCCTCTATCACCCAGACTGGAGTGCAGTGGCCGCTCCCGGCCACCGCAGCCTCGACCTGCTGGGCTCCGGTGATCCTTCGTCTCAGCCTTCCAAGTAGCTGGAACTACAGGTGCACGCTACCACGCTGGCTAATTTTTGATTATTGTAGAGATGAGGTCTCGCCAAGTGGCCCGGGGGGTCTCGAACCACCCGCGGGCTCAGGCAATCCACTCACCTCAGCCTCCCAAGGCACGGGATTACAGGCTGAGCCACCGAGCCTGGCTAGCTATTTCTATATACAGTAGCAGCAATTAACAATTTGACCCCACCTCTACAAAAAAGTTTAAAATGCACTAGACATGGTGGCTTGTGCCCGTAGTCCTAGCTACTCAGGAGGCTGAGCCTGGAAGAGTCCTTGAGCCTGGGAAGTTGAGGCTGTAGTGAGCTAATCCATGTCACAACACTCCAGCCTGGGCAACAGAGAAAGACCCTGTCTCTAAAAACATAAAACAAAAAGCAATTTGAAAATGAAATTGCTGGGCTCGGTGGCTCATCCTGTAATCCCGCGCTTTGGGAAGCCAAGGTGAGTGAATCGCCTGAGCCTGCAGGTTCGAGACCCGCCTGGGCAACTTGGCAAGACCTCATCTCTACAATAAATAAAAAAAAAATTAGCCAGGCATGGTAGTGCGCACCTGTAGTTCCAGCTACTTGGAAGGCGGAGGCGGAAGGATCGCCAGAGCCCAGCAGGTCGAGGCTGCGGTGGCCGGGAGCATGCCATTGCACTCCAGTCTGGGCGACACAGTGAGACTCCAACTTAAAAAAAAAAATGAAATTAAGAAAACTAATTCAATTCACAATAACATTAAAAAGAATAAAATGCCTAGCAATTGAACAAAAGAAGTTTAAGACTTATATACTAAAGATAAGATATTAAAGAAGATCTAAGAAATGGAGAGGCAAAAAAAAAAAAAAAAAAAAAGAAGAAAAGAAATGGAGAGGCATTCCAGGTTCATGGAATGAAAGACTCAATATTATTACAATGACAACTCTTCTCAGTTGATTCAACACACTTCCTATCAAAATCCCAGGAGGCATTTCTTGCAGAAGTTTATAGCCTGACCCAAAATGTATATGGAATTATAAAACACCTAGAATATTCCATCTTTAAAAGGAACAAAGTTGAAGGACTTGCACTTGCTGATTCAAACCTTACTTGTGAGGCAACAGTAAGTAATTCAGTGTGTTCCTAAGGCTAGACATACAGATCAATGGAATACAATTGCAAGCCCACAAATAAACTCTTAAAATTCACAATCAATTAATTTTAAATACACATGCCAAGGCAGTTCAATGGAGAAAGAACAGTCTTTTCTTTTGAGTTGGAGTCTCACTGTCGCCCAGACTGGGGTGCAGTGGCCGCTCCTGGCCCCCGCAGCCTCGACCTGCTGGGCTCCGGCGATCCTTCCGCCTCAGCCTTCCAAGTAGCTGGAACTACAGGCGCGCGCTACCATGCCCGGCTCATTTTTTGATTTATTGTAGAGATGAGGGCTCACCAATTTGCCCAGGCGGGTCTCGAACCTGCAGGCTCAGGCAATTCA
>CAUYQG010221766.1:0-22706 GCA_963574415.1 Tarsius wallacei
ATGCTTTATAATTCCACTAATATAAAGGTCAAAATTTGGTAAAGACATTACAGTGCTATAAGAAACATGCTTCACCAATAACAAACAAACAGAAACCCAAACCACAATCCCATTCACAATAGCCACAAAAAAAATGAAATACCTTGGCATCTTACTAACCAGGGACATGAGAGACCTTTACAATGAAAACTACAAAATACTGCTCAAAGAAATCAAAGATGACACAAACAAGTGGAAAAATATCCCATGCTCATGGATTGGAAGAATCAACATTGCCTACCTAAGGCAATCTACATATTTAATGCAATACCCATCAAATTACCAGCAACATTCTTCTAAGAGCTAGAAAAAACAACACAGGAATTCATATGGAAACACAAACGACCAAGAATAGCCAGAACAATCCTCAGCAAATAAAACAAAGCAGGTGGTATCACATTACCAGACTTTAAACTTTACTATAAAGCTACAATCATCAAAACAGCTTGGTATTGGTACAGGAACAGGCATATAGACCAATGGAATAGAATTCAGATTCCAGAAGCAAAACCTCCATTTCTCAACCAACTCATCTCATCTTCGACAAAGCCTCCACCACCTACCACTGGGGAGAGGAGAAACTATTCAGTAAATGGTGCTGGGAAAACTGGCTGACCACATGAAGACTCAAACAAAACCCCTATCTATCCCCATACACAAGAATTAACTCTAAATGGATCAGAGACCTAAATGTAAAACCTCAAACCATAAGAACCTTAGAAAATGCAGGACACACCCTTATGGAAATTGGAACTGGAATCCATTTCCTGAACAAAACCCAAAATGCATGGGCCATAAGAGATAAGATAGACAAGTGGGACCTCATTAAACTGACAAGCTTCTGCAAAGCCAAAGAAACCATTAAGAGAGCAGGGAGACAGCCCACAGAGTGGGAAAAAGTATGTGCCAACTCCATGTTTGACAAAGGCCTAACATCTTGGATCTACAAGGAACTCAAACGTACAGAAAAGAAAAAAACAAACAACCCCATTACAAAGTGGGCAAAAGATATGAACAGACACTTCACAATAGAAGACATACGAGCATCCAACAGACACATGAAGAAATGTTCAACCTCACTAATCATCAAGGAGATGCAAATTAAAACCACACTGAGATACCACCTAACTACAGTCAGAATGGCCATTATCAATAGCTCAAAAAATAACAGATGCTGGAGAGGATGTGGTGAAAAGGGAACACTTCTACACTGTTGGTGGGAGTGTAAACTATTGCAGCCTCTGTGGAAAGCAGTGTGGCAATTCTTAAAAGCTCTAAATATCGACCTCCCATATGACCCCACAATCTCCCTACTGGGAATATACCCTGAAAAACTCAAATCACTCTATAAAAAAGACACCTGCACACGTATGTTTATCGCAGCATTGTTCACAATAAAAAGAACCTGGAACCAACCATGCTGTCCATCAAAAGAGGACTGGATTATAAAATTATGGTACGTATACAAGATGGAATACTATTCAGCCAAAAAAAGAACAAAATCATGAAATTTGCAGCAACCTGGATGGAACTAGAGTCTATAAGACTGAGTGATCTTTCACAGCAACAAAGATCTGAGTATCACATGTTCTCACTCATAAGTGGACCTTGAACATCTATCGTAATACTATAAGAAAAGGATCGACAGTAGTTGGAATCTATTGGGGGGGGACAGGGAGGGCAAAGGTGGTGGGAGTAATGGTAGTCAATATCTGTCTGGGGATGGGGGGGGACACCCCTTATCAACAAGGGTGCCTGAACGATGCATATTTGTATACCTAACCCTTAACTGTACCCCACAATCTTAAAATTAAAAACATGTTTAAAAAAATAAAAAAAAGATGCCGGACTCGGTGGCTGAGCCTATAATCCCGCGCCTTGGGAGGCTGAGGTGAGAGGATTGGCTTAGCCCACGGATTCGAGACCCGCCTGGGCAACTTGGCGAGACTTCATCTCTACAATAAATCAAAAATTAGCCGGGCGTGGTAGCGCGCACCTGTAGTTCCAGCTACTTGGAAGGCTGAGGTGAAAGGATCGCCGGAGCCCAGCAGGTCAAGGCTGCAGTGGCTGCGAGCGGCCATTGCACTCCAGTCCGGGTGACAGAGTGAGACTCCAACTCAAAAAAAAAAAAAAAAAAAAGAAAAGAAAAGAAAAGAAACATGCTTAACTTTTAAAAGAAGAAAAAAAAAGGCAAGTAAGTCACTTCATAAAATCCAAAACGTGGTCACCTTAACAGGGCAGAAAGGGGTTGTGATTAGAAAGCTAGAGAACTTCTCACAAACTCTTTGTTTTAGTATCAAGAAAAAGAAGTAAGTTAATTAGGCAAGTGCATGATGTTTCTAAAGTTAAGTTTTAAGTATAGTATGTTTTCAGAGAAATGAGTCATACAGCAAATTTTCACTACATTTGTAATTAAGTTTTCATTAGGTTGTGAAATAGAAATAAATTATACTTAAAATTTTCAAAGCTAAAATCTTAAACATATATAAGATTTTTCCCTAATTTAGTAACATTGAATGTTAATTAACCAATTTGAATATGTTGGTTCCATAGTTTTATATTTGAAACTGTTTTTTTTAAAGATTTTTCAAAGGAACATACATTTACTTTTAAAAAACAAATCCACAGTAATGCCATATAAAATAAAAGCAAGTTCTTCTATCTGCTTGGCCAGTTATTTCCTACAGAGGTTGTCGCTGTTTAAAAAAAGATGTCATTCCCATAAAAATGAAATCAAACCATACATCATTGCATGTTTTACAGGGCTACACACAGATTATTATATTTTTAATTAACTAAACACTGCCGAACATTTAGAAAGGTACCATTTCACTTAATTTGTCTCAAATCACACTACAAATGACTTGTATCACTGGAAACAATTTAAAAGGGAAACCACCTAAGGGACAACAAATAAAGAAGCTTCTTGATATTTCATTTTAGAGGTCTTTGTACTTGATCCCTTCCCTTACATTTAAAGTCCAATCTTTAAATCAAAACAACAAAACCTACCTACAGAAACCTTGAAAGACTCCTGAAAAAGACTTAGAAAAAAGAAATCTTAAAAATCTCAAACAAAAGTCAACCAATGACAATGTGTAACAGCCACCTTTAATTCTGAAGTGATTCCTCTGTCATGCAACGACACAAAGTATTGATTTCTCTCAGCATGAAAAAGCCTAAGCCAATGAAACAGATATAGCAGCATCTTCTCTCTCCTCCCCCCCATAATAGCATCCAAGGTTAAAACAGGCAGAACACTTATCAAAGTATCTCTGCCATTTCTTCTTGTTTTAGCAGACTAGATACAATGTGTTGCGTTCTTATCTCTATAAACTGCAGTCCTCCAACAATATTTTTAGATGATCTGATGATTAATTTAGGCTACAATCTTTTACTTTAGACTTTTGATAATAAAAAATTTGAAAATGCTTTTTATATAATATTTGCAAAAACAATCCAACACTAAGAAGGCTGTAGTTTCCACTTCTGTGTCAAATCAACAGACAATGTTTTAATTATTTCATTACTTCATTAGAGTACATATTAACAATCAAAACTTCAAAATTCTTAGGAAAGTAGCTAAACACCTTCCAATATGACAAGCTGAATCCTTCAACGATGCCAGCAAACATCATGCAACTGTTTGGTAAATAGAGCAAAATGTAGCTGGTATCTGTGTTCAAGAAAATTGACATGGGGTTTAAACAATGGATAGGGTTGACACTAAACAATTTTACACATACATAAACACACACACACACACACACACACATTTATATACACACAGGCATACAGTACTCTGGAACAGAACAGAAAGAACAGAATAAATTCACACATATAAATTCAATTGATCTTTGACAAGATTGTCAAAACATACAATAAAGAACAGATAGATCTTCAATAAATGACGTTGATAAAATGGAATATCTGAAAATGACTTAATAACATTGAATCCTAATCTTACGCTATACACAAAAAACATCTCAAACTTATTTATTTTTCAGAGAGGATCTCACTCTGTCGTCCAGGCTGGAGTGCATTTGTGTAATCATAGTTCACTACAGTCTCAAACTCCCAGGATCAAGCCATCCTTCCACACTTCAGCCTCTTGAGTAGTTAGGACTACAGACGGGTGCCACCATGTCATGCTAAATATTTTTTTATTTTTCTGTAAAGGTGAGAACTCATTTTGTTACCCAGGCAACAAAACTCAAACTCCTGGTCTCAAGCAATCCTATCACTTTGGACTCCCAAAGTTCTAGGATTACAGGTGTGAGCCACCATGCACAGTCTCCAATTTTATTAAAGGCTTGAACATATAATTAGAAACTGTAAAACTCCTACACTTCACCAGTCTGTCATTAAATTCACATTCTCAAGACCCCAGTTTCCATATCTTCCCAGTATCACTTTTTGGAATGAGTCTTCTATGTCCTGCTCTGGCAAAAAGTCTGATGAAATGAGATGTTTGGCTACTGTCTCAATTCCAGGGCTCTTTGTTTTGATCCAGACAGCTAATCAGGTCTGGTATAAACACACCAAGATCCAGAGATACCAGGTTTCTGTAGGTCTCTAATATGAAATTCCTACAAATTTCTTTGAGCAAGGTCCAAGGAGTCCCACTCCTCCTGAGATAACTCTATGGCCACATCGCTGAATGTCAACAGTCTCATTTCCCAGCTTCCAGGGGTCCTGGGGTCTTAGCTGTGGTGCTTCCAGCACCTGCAGGTCACAGTGTGACAAAGGCTGTGACCAAACCTGGGCCTCCTGGAAGCTAGGAGAAAGAACAATGGAGATGGGACTGGCTAGACATGTGGGCACCTGAGACAGATCCCGTCAGATGCTGGATGCTGCCCCTTCCTCAAATCCTATCTTTTTTGTTTCATTTGGAGTCTCACTCCGTTGCCTAGGCTGGAGTACAGTGGCATGCTCAAGGCCACCCCAGTGTTGAACTGCTGGATCCAGTGATCCTTCCACATCAGACTTCCAAGTAGCTGGAACTACAGGGACGCACTAACACACCCAGCTAATTTTTTGATTTATTGCAGAGATGAGGTCTTTCCAAGATGCCCCAGCCATTCTTGAACCTGTGGGTTCAGGCAATCCCTCACCTCAGCCTCCCAAAGTACTGGGATTATAGGCTTGAGCCACCACGCCCAGCCCCTATCATCTTTTAATTCAACACATCTATCTAAGTAGATTTTTTTTAAACCACACAAAACTAGGGTCTTTTACTTAAAAAATTAAATATATTCACTACTATAAACAATTTATTTAAAATTTTTAAATAAATTTCAAATAAAAGTAGTTCAAGAACAGGCATACATATCAGAATGAAAAACGTGATTAAGTATAAAAACCACAATTAAAACTATATAGTTAAACATACAAACTCTAAAGCTAGACGAGCTTTAACTCTTGACTCTTACACATTCATGTTTGGGCAAGTTATTTAAACCCTGTGCCTCAGTTTTCTCAAATAAAAAGGGTGATAATGTGATATGCTTTTCAGGAGGGTCAAAAAAGAATAGTGGTGGCGCATGCCTGTAGTGCCAGCTACTCGGGAGGCTGAGGTGGAAGGATCACCTGAGCCCAGGAGATCAAGGCAGCCGTGAGCTGTGAACATGAGCTGTGATCATGGTGACTGTGCTACTGCATTCAAGCCTGGGCAACAGAGTGAGACTCCGTCTCAAAAAAACAAAAAACAAAAAAGTTTTGTAATGGCAGTAATACCTAACATTTATTGCAGGCTTAGTTGTGGGGTTACCAAAATATACAGTAAATAGACCCTGCCTTCCAACATCTCTGTGCAGTTGAGTAAAATAAGTATAAGATTTTAAAAATTACTATATGAGATAGGTGCTCAGAGAGGTATATATAGTATTTTGGGGGGAGAGAAAAAGAAGGAAGCATAAAGAATCAGGGAGAGTTTCACAGAGGAATTAAAGCTAAGTACCTGTTTGCTGAAAAGAATACGTATAAGATAGAAAAAATAAAATATAACAAAATAAAGAGGCAAAAAAATAAAAGCACAAGCTCAGATACATACGTTTTTTGATTAAAGCAAAGATAGGAATAATAAAATGAGAGATGTAATAACCAGAGCTTTCTATTTTTAAATATCATGACATATGTTTCTATTTTCCTTGGGTACCTAATGTATTTTACCAATTGCCTTCATAAAGAAAATATTCCTCAAAAGTTTAAATCATTTAACATACATATAGTAACTAAATTTATATTTTTCAGCTGTATACTGCTGCAGTTTTGTTAATTCACATTCAAATGTATTGCTAACACAAACTATTTCAAAACAACACATCTGAGTAGCAACTAGGTTTTAGGTACTGTTTCTCAAATTATCTGTAGGAAAGAACCAGTTTTTGTTCATTACCTTTTTAAATACATTAAAGACTGATGCTTTTTTGAAACAAATTGACATGGTCAGACATCAACCTATAAGCATTTCTAAATACTTTCAATTTCTGTATTCACCTTTGTGGATTACTAACAAATAGTTTGGTCAGCAGACCACATTTAAGTAGCACTGGTGTAAAAGGTAAATAGAAGGAAACTATTTTTATCAACTCAGGTACCTTCATGGTGCTTTGCATGATAAAATACTTGCTTTGTCAAATAAAATACTGTGTATTATAAAACACTTATAAGCCGGGCTCGGTGGCTCAGCCTATGTAATCCCGCGCCTTGGGAGACTGAGGTGAGTGGAATGCCTGAGCCTGCGGGTTCGAGACCCGCCTGGGCAACTTGGCGAGACCTCATCTCTACAATAAATAAAAAAATTAGCCGGGCATGGTAGCGCGCGCCTGTCGTTCCAGCTACTGGGAAGGCTGAGGCGGAAGGATCACCGGAGCCCAGCAGGTCGAGGCTGTGGTGACCGGGAGCAGCCACTGCACTCCAGTCTGGGCGACAGTGAGACTCCAACTGAAAAAAAAACATTTATATTCAGTGTTTTACTTTGTATAAATAAAACATGAATCGCAATAGCCAATATGCTAACTTCATCTGAGAAAATTCTAAATTATAAACAAGGATTGTATGAAATACACCATGAAGACTTGAAATTAGTTTAGTTTCTTATTTATCTTTGTTTTTAAATTCCATTAAGAAAAGGCAAGTTTTGCATTAATGCACGATCCGGTTATCTTAACAGGCAACCGGATATATCTAGGAGAAAAATATTCAGATCCTTTCTTAGAAGAGAATTTTCAGTAGCATGAAGAGGTCTGGTTTCCCCCTCAAAAATGTATTTTATAAGAATATTCTGAGAAGATAATGAAAAAAAAAATTTTCCACTTTGGATTTAATTTGGCTAACAGTGCCCTTAGGTATAAGGTCGATTTTATCTATGCTATAAATTCCTTGTTTTTTCTAACTTCTCAGCTTTAACAGAAATGGCAGAAACAGTAAACATCCCAGTAGAATAGCTGTTTTCTGAAGCTAGAGAAGCATCACTAACAATTTTCAAAGACTCAATGGTTCACTTTTAAGTGGTCTTCTTTGCCCTACAAATCATATCTCCTTTAGTTTCATAAATAGCTCAAAAACTATGATTTCTTTTTATATGTATGTGTATATCTGTGCCTTATATAGGTGTGTGTATATGATCTGTTCAAAAGTTACCTACAGAAGACTAAGGAGAAAATGTTGTGAACCCTGTCTTTAATATGGCCATTTTCAAAAAGCTAAAGTAGAGAGTAAGACAAGGCAAAACACATCATGGGAGAATTTCTAAAAACAGTACATTCCAAACTAAATACATAAGACTTCGGATATGAACTGAAAAATATTATTGCACAATCTAAGTCTGCAGAAGCCAGAGCATATATACCATAAATTAGAGTGAGAGTTTCCCTAAAGGAATTTGATGGTATCATTGGCAATCAACCTGAGGCATGAAAAAAAAGGTAACCTTGGACTGAGGAAGAACCAAGATTCTTCTCTAAGGAAGGAAAGAAGTGGACATGAACACCAGAAAGAATCTGATTAAAAGAACTCTCGTTGTAGGAAAGCTAAACTAGACCCTGCACCAGGGCAAAGGGATAAAGCCTGGGAAGAGAGGGAGCAAGGATCAAGAGAAAACTTCCTGTGCAAGAGCATGACCTGTGAATTCTAAGAAATGCAATATCCAGTATTAAGTTTTGTTTTGCTTTTCTGCATTGTGATGCCATTCTCTCACTGCAAGGACTACACAAGAGAAAAGGAGATGTCTATGTCCATGCTTTAGGCAATGGGATAAAGAAAAAAACAGCTACCTAGATGAGCCTGTTGTATAATAGTAAGTATTTTCCAGAGCTCTGACACTATCCAGCAGTCGTCTGGACAGAGGTCCTGTGGCAGAGATAATAATCTTTGACTGACTGTGGGATGTATATGTATCCCAGAGATTACGTAGAATAGGAAAAAAACAGTTCTGTTATTGAACACTTAATATGGTCTCACAGTAATGGCACAATACAATTATTAAACCCCATTTATTAATCACAAGATAGCTTCAGGTAAGCACCATTATTATTCTGATTTAAAGGTATAGCAATGACGCAGGATGCAGTGACTCACACCTGTAATCTCAGCACTTCGCGAGGTGGAGGCCAGAAGATTACCAGAGCTCATGGGTTAGAGACCAACCTGAGCAACATGGCCAGACCTAGTCTTTACAATACATCAAAAAAATAAACCAGGCATGGTGGTTCCAGCTACTTGGAAGGCTGAGGTGGAAGGATTACCTAAGCGCAGCAGGTTGAGGCTGCTGTGGCGGTGAGTGCACCACTATACTCCAGCCTGGACAACAGAGTGAGACTCCGACTCAAAAAATATTAAAAATACAAATAAATAAAAAATAAAGGTGAAACAATGGTGTGTGAGCGCACGTTAATTTGGTAAATAACAAAGCCAAGATTAGTGAGCAACATTATTTGATGGAAAGTCAAAGTTAAGCTAAACTACACAAGAATAATCATGTGGTCTCACTGGCTGGGTACTCAAACTATAGTGATTTGAACACTAAAAAGAACTAGAATACTCATCTAGTTAGCTATCTTAGTACAGGTTGAGTATCCCTGATCTAAAAGTCCAAAATTCAGGATATTCCAAAATCTGAATCCTTTTGATCATCAATATGACCCTCAAAGAAAATGCTCATTGGAGCATTCTGGACTTTCCAGATTTTTGTGTTAGAGATCTTAAGTCAGTAAATATAGTAGAAACATTGCAAAATCCAAAAAAATCTGAAATCTGAAACATTTCTGGCCTCAAGCACTTCGGATAAGAGATATTAAATCTGTGTTTTTATCTCTTTATTGTTATTTATCAATATGATTTTAATCTAAGATCAAGAAAACAATGATAAAAAACAGAAAAGCTGCCATTTAAAAATATATAAACAGGCATGTCTCACTTAACGACAGGGGTGTGTTCTAAGAAAGCCTCACTGGGCAATTTTCTGTGCGAACATCATAGTGTGCTCATACAAACCAAGAAGGTCAGGGTCTACCACATGTCTGGGCTCTATGGTATAGCCTCTTGCTCCTAGGCTACCAACCTGTACAGCATGTTACCGTATGGAATAGTGTAGGCAACTGTATGGCTGGTAGCATAGAAAATTTGTTTCTACTAGCATTTCCAAGGACATGTGAGTAAAGTGTTACACTAAAAGATTACAGTAGCTATGATGTCACTAGGTGATAGTAATTTTTCAGCTCCATTAAAATCTTACGGAATCAGGGTTGTATATGTGGTGCACTACTTACCAAAACATAAATAGACCTGTTATTGTATCTATATACCTATCTGGATTATAGACACACAGAAGCATTTCACATACTTATAATTCTTATACAGCTATAACCAAATCAACTATAATTAACTGCAAGCAGCACAAAAATAAATGAATTTAAATTTTTTATGACTGCTTAAAATAAAAGAATATAACCTAAAATAAACTGATAAGCATTAGACTAGGTTATCATGGAAAACTGGCATCAACCAGCTTGTGACTATTACATTCAGTTGGTTTATTTCACCAATGATGATGACAAAACTTCTCTTTCATAGTGAGAATACATGACTGAAGGTCCTTTTTATAGACTAAAATTTCAGTATTGACTTAATATATACAACTGATTCTATATTGTGAAAATGGCTTGCTGTAGCAGAGTAATGTAATAATTGCAACAATGTTGGTTACATGAAAAAAAGATGAATTCACATCAAGTGATATATCATGCACTATACAAATGAAAATTTGACAAGTTTAAAAAATAGAAAAATGAAGGGAGATTATGGCACAGACTTTGAGTTATTCCCCCAAATCCTCCTCTTCCTTCAACATAACCAGAACCTTCTGATTTTTAACAGAGTCTAGAGCAAGCTAGAATAAAGAGTGTATTTCCCAACTTCATACTACTTTGCCTTTATTAGTAAATAAAGGCTTAGAAGATAAAGGTTTAGAAGATAAAATGATTAAGTTTTAAACAAAGTGAATATAGAAGGCTACGAAGACACTTAGCTAGAGATATACAGCAGATTTTGGAAGTGTGAAACTGGAGGTGAGGTATGTACTATAGTCAATTATATCAAAGGTGAGTCCCACCAAATCTTTAAAAAGCAGATAATTCCAATGCTACTCACTCTGCTCTAGATCATAAGAAAGAATACAAATTATATAATTCTTTCTATGAGGCAAGTATAAAACTGATACCAAAACCTGCCAGATGCCTAAGATTGCATGGAAAGAAAAACAACCAAAACCCAGTTTACTATATGAATAGAATGTGAAAATCACAAATAAAACATTAGCAGACAGAATATGGCAGTGTTAAGGGGAAAAAAAATTATGAGCAAAACATATTGGCATAATACTGTCATATGTAACATGAAAAAAATACACTATCATTATCATCTTCATGGATCCACCTAAGGATAAAAAATCAAACAACATTAAAAAAAAACTCCACAAAACAGTACTAGATACATATTTCATTAAAATGATAAACTATATCCACTTTAGATCAAAGGCTATCTCATACTTAGAAGAGACTGCAGCATATCTATAAAGATAGAAACAAGATAAAGATACCCACTCTTACTTTTTAACTTCACACAGGTGATATAAGCCAATTCAATTAGATAAGAAAAAGCAATTAGAAGAATAAAAGTTGGAAAGAATATAAAACTATCAATATCAGCAGATGATATAACTGCATGTCTGGAAAGCCCAAGAGAATCAAATGAAAACACTCTTTTCAACCAGACAAGCTGAATCTATAGATAAACAACATTAGGATAGCAATTCTGAAAAAAATTAATAAAGCAATAAAGGGGAAAATAAACATACCTACTAGAATTAAAACACATTATAAAACCTCAACAATTAAAAGAATTTGATGCTATTATATAAATCACATACATATTAATAAGAAAAAGAACAACATCTAGAAATAGATTCAAAGCATATAAACATTTAATATATAATAAAGGCAACATCTCAAATCAGAGATGAAAATCATAGTTAAGGAGAACTGTATAGTTAATGGTGCAGGGAAAGAAATAAGTTAGATTCATAATATAGTTTATACTAAGGTAATTCCAAATAAATCAAATATTTAAATTTAAAACAATAAAAATACTAGAAGAAACATATGGGAATTTCTTTATAATCTAATGATATAAAAGACCCTTCCAACTACCAACCAAATAGTTACAATCCATAAAAGAAAATATTCATACATTCAACAACAAAAACATTTTTTAAAGCCTTCTTCAGGACAACAAAAACCCATCACAACTAACTTAAACAAACAGGTAGGAAAAAATGCTCGTTACATATAATACAGAGTTGATTTACCACTACATGTAGAGCTTCTAACTAAATGGGCAGAGGATATGTTCTCAAAAAGGGAAATATAAAGGCTCAAATGTCATCAACCTCACTCATAAAAAACAAAGTTAAAACTAGATGAAACGCAACATAAAACTACACACTATCATGCATACATTATGAGAATGACAAAAGTAAGTTTGATAAAGTACTCTATGAATAAACACTCAAAATTTTTTGATGAAAGTACAACAGATGCTTTAAAATATTAAGTTTCAAAAACAAAATACAGAATATTATTTATAATTTGCTAGTATTCATATAAAGAAAAAAGAGATGGGATATATATTCCTATTTAAGTATATGTACGTAAAATAAAAAAAACCCTGAGAAAATTAATGAAAAATTAACAGTGGTTTTCTGTAAGTTTGTAAAAGGCAACCAGGAAGAGGCTAGATGGGAATTTTTCACTGTGTATCTTCTTGTAGTATTTACTTTAAATTACTTATGTAAGAGACTAAATACATAGATTGAAAATGTTCAAATACTAAATGTCATCTATATAAAGATTTTAGATAGTGCAGATATCCTAGGACATTGTTAAAATAACACACGAAAGGTAAAAATGCAAAGGTAGTATTCTCATGAAAGACCTATAACTTTTGATAGCACAAGAAATGGAACTACACACAAAACTAAAAGGCCAATCATGAGAAATTAAAAATCAGAAAAACACCAGGTAAGTCAAGCAAAAAAAGGAATTTCAAAATGGAAGGGTATGTCACTAATGCCAAAAACTGCAGAGAATAAGGAAGATGAGGAATGAAAAAACATCACTGAATAATATAAACAGTAGATAATTAATGATATTCAAGAGAGCAATTTTAGTCCATTTGTCCTAGGATTGGAGATGAAAAGGAAAGGAGAGAAGCCAAACCTCAAGACACTGAAAAGTAGAAGGGAGAGAGGAAATAAAGACACCATTCTAGCAGCATTTAAACAAGACTGCCAAGCGCTAGCATATGATAATTAGACAGGGGCATAAATACATCAGCATGAAAAAGATACAGTATACTTTCAGAAAGGTCATTTGAGAGAGAGAAAAAGACCTTGGTATATTAAATAATAATTTCATTCAAAATAATATATACTTTGCTACCAAAAACACAGAGAGCAGTCAATGATTATAAAAATTATCAGACATCAAATTAAAAAAAGAAGGCCATTCAATCAAAACTACTCTTAAGCTGCCCATTTCATACTTAATGAAGGCCTATAACTGAAGGTGTGTAATATTCTAGAAACAGGTATCAAGGCAAATCTCACAAGTAACACAGGCACATCATCTAAGGATCTTTTTCACATTAAGAATCCTATTAGAAAGAAAACACTAAAAGGTAATTGAATTTCCCTCAGTTATCTTCATCTCTGTCAGCTCCTGCTACAATAACTTACTCTCCAGAGCAGAGATAACTCAATTCTGTCCAGCAAGCATATGTTATGAATCTCCAAAGCAAACTTGTCTAAATCATTCTGGTCTTCTATCAAGGTTAGCTGTGGATATGAACTCTGACAGAAAGCAAACAAATTTTTTTTATCTTTTCAATAATTCACTTCTTCATGCTTTGATGGAAGAAATCATGAGATAAATATATGGTCTGCAGTTATTCTTATGTTATAAAGTCAGCTGAAATGGTTTCCATGACTTAAATAAAAAGACTTAATGAATCGCTCTTTTTAAACACAAAGAAAATCATATCAAAAGATAGAACTGGTAAGTTGCTTGAAGTTTCAATTTGTTTATGTTGCTATCTCTACCAGTTTGAGTTCAAGTAAAAATACTATTAATGAGATGCTCCTTATAATGACCTTACATATTCTATTTCAGCTATTTCATTTTCGAATAGCTTTCTAATAAAAAATGTTTTAGAAAATGAAATACTAGAAAATTGAATTTTTTTAAAGGTGCCATCAAAATAAATAGTTCTTATAAGCAAATGCATTTCCTATGTGTATCTAAACCGACTAGCATTTTATCACAGAAATAAATAAAAAAAAATTAAAAGGCATTATTAGCATTAGAGACTCCATGAGTATGAGTTTCTTACTTTAAGTTACAATCTACATAAAGCCAAAGGAATTAAGTTAAAAAAAAAAAATCCAAATTCAAACAGTTAATGAACATAATCCCTTTTGCCATCACACCTTTCCTTTAAAATAAATTAAAATTCTCAAATGAAGATTCTGGTTTGGTTATTCATGACCTTTAAATTCTACACCAGTAGTCATAATAATAATAATAATAATAATAATCACTGATACAGTTTATATTGTATTTTAACCTATATTTTATAATTTTACTCTCTACAAAAAACTTTTTATTAAAGTTTCATTATATTCATTTTACAGAAGGGAAATTAAGACCCAGAGAGGTTCAGTGAGCATTGTTCAATTCAGTATTCTTCAATTTGTGAAGCCTAAAATCTAAACATATTTTCTGCTCCTGTGAAGATATTCCATGTTCCTATTTTCACATTGTAACACATTGTTTCAAAATTAGGATACCCTTAAACAGCAGAGAAATCTGGAAAGAATGTAGGCAACAATGCGTCTAACAATTTTTTTTAATATAAGAGCACTAACCTGTATTTCATAACTGAAATGGCCCACTTCTTCATTTTCAAGCACAATCAGCAAGTTTTGGATTGAAGAACTAGCTGTAACTTGAAAGCAACCAATCATGGTAATTTGAGGTACTATTATAATTTATCACTCTTGCCAATAATAGGCTGAAAATAGTTATACCATGACCTATCAAAATCCACCTTGTTTTCATAGAGAACCAGTCTTTCTACTCATAATCAGGAAAAAATAAGACATCAAATATGTAGACTGTAATTAGAATGCATTTATTGAATCACTATTTGCTGAGCAACTACTATGTGTAAGCAGTGTGCCAGGCACTATGGATATGTCAGAAATAGACACAAAGTTCTTGCTTTCATGAAGCATACAGAAGAGCAAGACAGGAAAGAAATAATCAGACAAGTAAATCTATAATTATAAGCCATAAGTAAGTGTTATAAGACATAACAGAAAGGCCTGACTTAGATTTACATTGAGTGACTGGTAGGAATAGAGGAGGAGCAGAGGTGTCTGTTGTGTAAAAGTGACATTTAAAAGGAAATCTGAAAGAGGAATAGAAGTTGTAATAAATAAAAGGGCATTGTGACTAGAGCATAGAAAAAAACAGTGCTTGATAGGGGAGTGGTAGGCAGGGGCCAGACTATAGAGGGGTTTGAGAAGGATGTGAAGGATTGTGGATTTAACCTAAGAGCAATAGAAAGGCACTGGAGGGCTGTGCGCATGATCTGTATAACCTCATGTTTCAGAATGAGTACTCTGGCTATTCTGTGTGAAAGGAAAGAAACCTTGGTAGAGAAAAACATAAGACCAATAGAGATTACTTCAGGGTGTTCTGGATTACAGATGTGATGGCTCAGAGAACAAAAAAAAGTACTGACATTAAATATATTTGGAGACAAAATAAACAGGACTTAATGGCATACTAAGTATAGGGTAAAGGAAAAAGTAGGTAATGAATGACTTATATAGACAAGTAAGTAAATGGATGTGATATTTACTCAGATGGGAAAAACTGGAGCAGCAGACGGCAAACAAATACACAGCTTTGGAAATTCTCCCCCCAAAAGTGGGGATGCTTAAAAGAAATTAGAAGTGGAGATTAGGAGTAGACAGTTGTATTATTGTATTATATATAAGTCTGGAACTGAGAAGAAAAGATGAAGTTAGAGAGAAAAATCAGAAGGTTTAGACAATAAATATGTGCTAAGAAAATAGGGGAAGAAGTTCCTCAAAAATACTGAGTAAGAAAAAAGTTTTTAAAAATTATTGTTTTAAATTATACAACATACCTTAAAACCATTCTCCATTAACAGGAAAAACACATATTCTAGTCCAACTCTTGATTATAGGTAGTAAACACAAGTCAGAAAGACCTACCCAATTCCCTAATTTTCTCTTTCAGATAATTAATTAATCTTCATATATTACTTACATGTGAATTATTGTGACCCTAAAAGAGGCAGTGAAGAATGACTGCTTTACCTTTTATGGCAATCTATCTTCATGTACCAACAATGTGGCCCTTGTTTGTTAGAGCCACCCTTTAAGTCTCTACTTAACTCCATGTCAGCTCATTGGCTAAAAGATACAGTTACTAAAGCTAAATTTACACTTCTACCTCTGATTGAGAACTAAACATCGCCCCCAAAAAGTGATTTCATGACCACAGACCTCACCACTAATTCCAAGGAATTATCTCGCAAACAAGTCCTAGATGTCAAAAGGAAGCAATGCCAAAAATTTTTGAAAGTTTCAGTATGAACCCCCATAAGAAAAAACTGCCTTATCTGAACATATTTCTAACTACTGGTCAGTGATAATATATTTATATGCACAGAGAGGTTCTTTTTGGGTTAAATCACAAATTTCATGTACAATATAGTAGACACAATGAAACAGAAAAGTAAAATCCAATAAGTTATCTTTTCAATCACAAAGTAACTTTAAGAATGGAATTTTAAAAATAGCATTTTCAGTCGGTCTTGGTGGCTCAGCCTGTAATCCCAGCACTTTGGAAGGCCGAGGCAAGAGGATTGCCTGAGCCAGTGGGTTCGAGACCAACCCGGGCAACTTGGCCAGACCACGTCTATACAATAAAATAAAAAATAGCCGGGCATGGTAGCACACGTCTGTAGTTCCGGCTACTTGGAAGGCTGAGGCGGAAGGATCGCCAGAGCCCAGCAGGTCAACGCTGGGGTGGCCATGAGCTTGCGTGCCACTGCACTCCAGCCTGGGTGAAGAAGTGAGACTCCAACTCAAAAAAATAAAAAACAAAATAAAAATAAAATAGCATGCTCAAATATGTTAAATAGAAATGTCAAGTTTAATAAGACTCACTACCTTCAAGAGACTATGTAAGAAAGTATAAGTAACTACAAAGATACGTTCAACAGTTATAAAAATTACCTTTAAACATATTTCTGCATAGTTTATACTGCTAAACTCTACCAGAGTAATGGCATTTGGGACGCCAATGTGCCCAAGTAAAATTATTTCTGCAATTTAACAAACATAGGATCAGAGACAATAATATCAATAGAAGTTCTTTTAAACTGCTAAGTATTATCAGCAGGTCTCTTCTGAATTGATGCAAAAGTTTACTCATTGACATTTATTTGCAAAATTTCCAAAGGTCTCCTTAAAAGAGCTCACTGGGACAACGCTTTTGGGTCCCCTCCCACTGTGGGAGTTTTTCTGTCCTCCCAATAAATTCTGCTTTCAAAAAAAAAAAAGTTCACAGGTTGGGTAATCCCAACACTTTAGGAGGTCAGGAGAAAGGCCAGGAGTTAAGGTCCAGCCTGGGCAACATAGGGAGACCCTATCTCTACAAAAAAATAAATAACAATTAGATGGGCATAGTGGTGCACAACTGTAGTCTCAGATAATCAGGAGGCTGAGGCAGGAGAGAGGATTGCTTGAGACCATGAGTTCAAGGCTGCAGTGAGCCATAATCATTTCAAAAAGGGCTCATCGTTCTATAATGACACTCTATCTGGTCCATTTCGTATCATTAAGAAAGTGAAATCATCTTTTATTGAACTTTTTTTGTGCAACTCAAGGAGAGAAAATACACTGCCATGAGAAGATGAACTCTGAGTTGAAATCCCTGGGCAATTTATTAATCACTCTGTCTTTTCATCATCTGTAAAACAGAGATAATAAATAATGCCCACCTAGCCCACAGGTTATTGTGTGGATTAAATGAGTTGTGCAGATTAAATGAGTTATTGTATGTCAGATGAATAATAAATATGCAATATATCATAGCTATTGTTAATGTTATTATTATTCCTGTCCTCGATGCTTGAGGTCTAGTAAGTGATCCTATTTTTTTAAATTTCTTAATTTTAAAATTGTGGGGTACAATTCAGGGTTAGGTATACAAATATTCATTGTGCAGGTACCCTTGTTAATGAAGTGTGCCCGCCCTTCCCCAGGCAGTAATCCTTTAAGAAAAATGGCCTTGAATTCCAAAGTTGTAAGACAGTCCAAATACAGAAACATGCTGATGATTATATTATAGGAATTATATATATATATGGTTACAATTGTTTCAGCAAAAAGAAAAGAAAACTTGATAGTTTATTAGGACTAGAAAAAATTGTCCTAACATAAGGCAAATGTTTACAATTTTCTCATGCTATGTTCCTTCCTCAGACCATTTCTTAGCTACCACCTGATAGTTGGTATAACCAAATTTCATATTTACTGGCAAGATCAAAGCACCAAAAAAGTTCCTGAATACAGTAAAATATTTGTTGTTGTTGTTGTTGTTGTTTTTCCTCTTTTCCTATATGGATACCCCTGACACAGTAAAATATTTACTGCCAAATATTTTGCTTAGGATAATAATTCTACTGGGCAAGACATGTAAAGGAGAGAAAATAGCAGCATACGTAAAAAGCCTCAAAGAATATTACCAAGCTATAAAATGGCAAAATCAAAAGTAATTCCTACATTAAGCACTACATCATAGACACATTCAAAGGAAAACACACTGAAACACCACATTTTAGAAAGGGCCCAAAGAAATGCACACAATACCACAGTTTTTATTAATAGTAAAATCATAAATTTTTGTTAAAGCAATGAGATAATGTGTTCTACACAGAAATATAATCAATGACTTCTCAGTTCATCAGACATTATCTATAAGGAGCTCTATTTGGTACACAGGTAGAGAAGAAAAGTTGGAGCATACACTTCCTTGTTCTATTTCAGGAGGCAACCCTCCTTACAATTTTTCCCAAGAAGAGCATCTTGGGAACGCAGAAAAATCACTCAACAAAAAGACATACAAGCAAAGAGTGCAAGAAATTTATTTTCACTCTTTTTGCTTTAGCAGCACTCTTTCTGCCATGGTAACGGTTACTCAGAAGACCCAAGAATGTAACATAGATAAAATCATGTGGTCTATCCTTGTTCACTACATCCCTTGAACTCCCACAGGTGAACTTCTGAGACAATAAAACTGGAGTTTTGAACATATCATTTCCAATTTGATGAAATTAGGAAGGAGTCAAAGGGGTTTACAATTTTAATGGTGAAACAGACAATTTAACAAATCAATAAATATATTGTTAAACATTTTCCGTTATAAAAGAAAAGATATGAAGCATAAAAGGATCTCTGGGTATATGTAAATCGAACTGGGACAATTTGCAGCTGCTAAATTGAGAACAGAAGAGTGTGCTTCTGTGAAGATATTCAATTAACTTGTAAACCGGTATGACAGTTTAGACCAGTGCTATTCAAGTATAGTTAACCCAAGTTTCTGACGCCTGCCTCAGTACTATTTGTAGTACAATGAGATAAGCGTAGAAACCGAGGGAATGTAGCAAGTTTTATAACAAGTAGACATGGCCACAGCATACAATCACACGATCAGTAGACTCATCTCAATAAACAGTCTTCCTAAATTACTAAATTCTTAATAAACATAACTTATTAATTCTTAATAACCATGTCTCAGTAAAGTGCCTGAATATGTATACTAGTCACTTACAGTAGAGCCACATTATATATGTTGTTTCAAGCTTAGTTTGTAATTTGTAATTCAAAATGTAAGCACTTGCATTTATAACTTATTTTTACAGTTATTTTCATTTTAATGTAACCTGTTCTTTTAAATCATGTTTTAACAATATTAGCATAAGAGAAGCAAATATTTTTATTATTTAGTTTTAACAATGATTTATAGTTAGAGAAACAAAGTTCACAAGACTTATTTGACAAGAAAAGACAAGCCTTTTCAGGTATCAATAGCAGCAAATAAATACCTACAATACAAGTAATTTTTTTTTTAAATGACTGAAATTTTGTATCAAAATTTCACTTAAATAAGAGAAATAAGCTCAGGAAATCTATTGTACGACAATGATTCCAGTTAATATTAATGCATTGTATTCTTAAAAATTGCTAAGAGAATAGATTTCAAGTGTTCTCAACACCAAAAAAGTGGTATGTGAAGTAATATATATGTTAATTAGCTGTATTTAGCCACTCTACAAGGTACACATATTTAGAAACATGTTGACCCAATAAATATATACATTTTGATTTCCAACTACAATATATATATACATAATTGAAAGGCTGAGGTGGAAGGATCACCTGAGCCCAGCAGGTCGAGGCTGCAGTGGTCATGAGCGTACCACTACACTTCAGCCTGGGAGACAGAGTGAGACTCCAACTCAAAATAAAAAAAGATACACACACACACACACACACACACACACACACACACACACACACATTTCAAAATAATTTATACTACTTCTAGTCTAAAGTCAGACTGTTCATATAGTAAGTTCACTTTTGAGAAACATGACCATCTGCATTCACATAACTTAACAAGCAAGGCTGAAAACTGAGATTATTCCAGTCACTATTATTTCACTATTTGTTCCAGGAAATTCTACCTCACTAAAATAAGACTGCAAACCAATAAATAACTTCACTGTTTGCTATGGGGAAGTCCATTTATTCGAACAATAAATTGTTCATCTAGGCAAACAGTCTCATTTCCAAAACAACAGAACACTTTTCAGAACACTTGAGCAAAATGCACACCTATCAAACATTTACTAATCAACATTTGTGTCAAAACTGTGGTCTCATTAACCCCCAATCCTAAATTATTCTATGACAAATATTACCCAACCCCGATCAGATCACTACATTGAAAGACCCACCATATAAATTGCTTGAGCTCATACGTGAAAACTTTGTAAATACCCACACCAATCTCCCCATTCAAAGAAACTTCTGAGATGCTGTCAAAATGGCATTCTCACTTCAGTGTAACAAATTTAGCTTTGCTAGAGCAATAGGTTGTTCTGGTGGTGTTTCTGAACCATTGGGAGGCAGCAACAGTTTTGTAGCCATGAATAATTAAGGATTAAAACTAGAAGGTGGGCTTGGCTCAGTGGCTCAGCCTGTAATTCCAGCACTTTGGAAGGCCGAGGCGAGCGGATTGCCTGAGTCCGTGGGTTCGAGACCAGCCCAGGCAACTTGGTGAGATCTCGTCTCTAAAATAAATTTTTTTAAAAATTAGCTGGGCATGGTAGCACACGCCTGTAATTCTGGCTGCTTGGAAGGCTGAGATGAAAGGATTGTCTGAGCCCAGCAGGTCGAGGCTGCAGTGGCTGTGAGTGTGCCACTGCACTCTAGCCTGGGCGAGACTCCAACTGAAAAGAAAAGAAAAAAACTAGAAGGTGGTTATTTCCATAGATGTAATAACTAGTAAAATTATAAAGACTTCAACAGTTTAAATAAAACCTGCAAAAACTATTTTAAGGAAAATATTGGGAAGAATACTAAATTTAATAGCCAAAAAAAGCAGATGTTCAACAGTTCACATAAAAACCACATTGCTCCTTTGGGAGGCTGAGGTGAGGGGACTGCCTGAGCCCATGGGTTCGAGACCCGCCTGGGCAACTTGGCGAGACCTCATCTCTACAATAAATCAAAAATTAGCCGGGCGTGGTAGCGCGTGCCTGTAGTTCCTGCTACATGGAAGGCTGAGGCGGAAGGATCGCCGGAACCCAGCAGGTTGAGGCTGCGGTGGCCGGGAGCGGCCACTGCACTCCACTCTGGGCGACAGTGTGAGACTCCAACTCCCAAAAAAAAAACAAAAAACAAAAAAACCACATTGCTTAGAGTATATAAAAAATCTTATTAGGTTACCAATATTTTAATATGTATATTTTATTTGTATACATGTTTGTGTGTGTGTACAATTGCCAAGTGTTAGTGGAAAACTACAGCAAAAGCATTCCCTTAGAAATGTTGGTAAGTTACAACAAAAAAGGCTGTTCAGCTACTACTTTCCAGTGCAAAAAGACCTGAGTGTATTCAGAAACTAATTAATAAAGATTTACTAGTAGAACCAAAAAAAAAAAAAACCCTAAGTATTGTTAATTAAAACTTGAAAGTTACACAGATATTGCTAATAAAACATACTATTTGTAAGAATAATTAATATTTGGACATGATAATATGAAGGAAAAAATCATTTTATTAGTTTCATTAACAAACACAACATACCTCTGAAGATTATAAAGTTTCATATACTACTATTAAGAATTAAATTGTCAGCAAGAATGCTTTGGAGTTTGACTATTGCTTAGAAAATGTTCTGATGGAACACCTCCAACACTTAAGAAAACCATCTGGGGTAGATAAGATGTAAGATGTTTGGTCAATTTCCTTCATCAAAAACTCCTGCTACCAAAAAACCAAAAAGCCACCTAGATTAGAGCATACTTGTGACAACATAAAAACTGTAGATTACCAAAATATTAAAATGGTGATTTTGGAGAAAAGATGGTGATGGAATAGGATGGAATGGAAGAGTCTCCATAAAAGCAAGTGTCCATAAAGACTCTACGTGAGTGGGGGTATGCCAGTGCGTGAGTGGAAGTCTGAGGGGAGACTCATGTTCATGCACCAAGGGCTCTCCTCCAGAGGTGACTGCAACCCACCACGGCCCTGAAATTGGAGCCCCCAGCACACAGGATTGTCTTCTGTTCTCAGGGCTCTCTTGAGAGGAGGCTGCAAAGAACAGCTACTCCTTACCACCTGGCACCTGGCCTACAACATCACCTGCGGTAGCAGACCAGTACAAGCCTCAGGAACCATGGAGAATGCAGGGCATGGAAATCTGGAATCCAGTCCTGTC
>CAUYQG010221789.1:0-32917 GCA_963574415.1 Tarsius wallacei
GCCCAGGTTTGTCATGCCCACGGCAATAATCCCCCGGCACGCCGGGGGGTCTTTTGGCGTTTTGGGCCCCCCTCCCTGGGTCCAAATTTGGCCCTTGTAACGTAACCACGGCTCGTCCCCCCCCCCCCCCACCAGCAGGCAAGGGAGTCCCATGGCTGTCCTGTCTGCAGTCCACATATGGACGGGACATTCACGATGTCATGTTCATGTAAGTGTCATGAGTTCCTGAATGGGGACAGCATAATAGGGGTCGATGAGACCTGACTTTGAACTTAAGGCAAGAGGGCAGAAATTAAAGAGCAAACAATGGTGAGAGAGGGAAAGAAAAAGCCAATTAGAAGTGAGAGCTACATCCATTCAATGCGGGGCAGGGAACAGCCTGGAGAAAGACCCATCTGGTGGCAATAGGCCTAGAGGGAGGGTGAAGCCCCCAAGCAAAGGCCCCACGCTCTGCTCCCAGAAAGGCTTGTCCCATGGCTTCTCTGCTACCGCCAGCCCTTGTCCCTCTGGGGCCTTAGGTGGCCCCTCTTCATCCTAATGGTGATGTCCCCAGGGCTAGGCCTCTCTGGGCTGGAGGCTGCTTCCTCTTCCATGCCCTGCAGGACAGTTCCATGGGAGTATACAGGTATCGCCTAAGACCCCACAGCTGAAAAGCAAGCTCCGCCTCTGTGGTCCACTCCTCCTGGCTGTCCTCCCACTCTGGAGTGGCCTGCAGCGTCCCTGAACGGCTCTGCCCTCGTCCCCTGGTCATTATCATGGCCAGAGTGAAGAAGGGGCTTCTCCTCCAAGTCTCCAAGGCTGCCTCCCACCCACATGACCCCTCCCCACCACTTCAGGTCTTTCTCCCCAAAACCTCACGTCTCAGCCCACCTGCCCACTCACCCCCAGCCAGCCCTGACTATGGCTATCAGAGTAAAGCCAAGCTTCCAGCCCAAGACTCACCTGTCCACCATCCATGGCTCCCTGGTTCCTTCAGGATACATCCAACCTCACTCAGACACCCGACTCAGCATCCTCCTTCACTCCCGCCTCCTGTCACTCTCCCAGTCCAGCCAGAACAGTGCCAGCCTGCAAATCCTTGCCACCCACTCCCTTTAGCCTACCCTCTTCTCCATTTACGTGTTGCCTCCTTCAGGAAACCTTCCGGAAAGCCCATGTTGAAGAAGAGGGGGCCCTCCTGCTGGCAGTTCTTTAATGGGGATACCACCATTAGGACGAGGAGAGGCCACAGAAGGCCCCAGTGGGATAAGGGCTGGTTGGAGGAGAGAGGCCATGGGACAAGCCCTTCTGGGGGCAGAGCTCAGGGCCTCTGCGTGGGGCTTTCACTCTCCCTCTGGGCCTGTTGGGTTAATTATCGTTTGTGCATCTGTGTCCACAGCTGAACGAGAAGTACATGGCAAGAGGAGTGCAACCAGTGGGGATGGACACAGGCACAGGCAAGGGAGTAGGAAGGGGCCAGGTAGCCAGTAAGTCAGGAGACCGGCAAGGCACAGGGAGTCAGGGTGCTGTGTGGGTTCTTCCAGGCAATCTGGGGAGGGGCTAGGGACAGCCTGGGAAACCCCTTGGCCCTACAGATAGTTGGCAGCTGTCAATCTATGTGGGGAACCCCCCCCAGAAAAACCCAGAATTATTTTTTGGAGGGTGGGTTCCTTGTAGTACAGGCTTCCTCTGCTATGTAAGCTTTTTAGGAACCCATTGGCATCAGTGTACCAGTTAGTGTTGTTGTGAGAGGCTGTGTCAGCTTCAGTGAATTTTTTTGGAGATTTTTTTCAACACTTTTGCCCATTTCAAATGGGTGATTTATGAGCACACTTGCCCACACCGCGCTGAGTGTTCAGCAGTTTTTGACCAAAAATGGCATGACCCCCATGCCCCACGCTCCCCATTTACTGATCTCACCCCAAGTGACTTTTTTTTGTTTCCCTTATGAAAAAAGTTCTCAAAGGGAAATGTTTTGCCAATATGGAAGAGATGAAAAAAAAAATGACAGAAGCACTAAAAGCATCCACATTGATGAGTTCAAAAACCGTTTTGAGCAGTGGAAAAAGCATCTTGATAAGTGTATTGCATCTTGATAGGTGTATTGCATCACCATGTGAGTATTTTGAAAGTGAGTGAAGTTTAAACATGTAAGAATAAATACAAAATATTTTATAAATACATTCCAGGTTTTTTTTTCTTTTTGGATCCCCTTTTTATAGCAGCTGGTGCTTGTTGTCTGGGAAAAGTGCTAACACTCCTGTCCTTGCCACTCCACAAGCAGTACAGATATCACAAACACCTGTGAGGAATACAAGCCCACAGCAGCTTCTTGGACTCAGAGACAACTGAGTAGTGAAGTCCCAGCTTTCTGGGAGAGCCAGGCTCCACCTGCCTTCCCCGGGAATGCCAGGAAATGGTGCTTGTACTTCTAGAATCTTACAAGAGTGACTGGCTCCTCCCTCTCTCTGGGGACTGGTTCATCGTGCTCCTCTCCAGACACTGAGCCGGAGATTCTCACTGTGACCTCTTCCCACTCGGCTACTAAAGGGCTATGTGTGTGTGTGTGTTAGGTCGTTAGTTAGTTTCTTTTTAGAAACAAGGTCTCACTATGTTGTCCAGGCTGGTCACAAACTCCTGGGTTCAAGGGTTCATCTCGCCTTAGTCTCAAAACGTTAGAAACTACTGGCCAAGACAATTCTAAATTGCTGAAGTTCTAGCCCCCAGGACCTCAGAATGTGACCTTATTTGGAAATAGGGTCATTGCTGATATAATCAGTTGAAGGGGGGGTGGTTATAGGCCCCCTCCTCCAGTATGACTGGTGTCCTTATAAAAAGGGAAAGTTTGGACATAGAGAGTCGTGCATGCACAGAGAAAACCCCATTGTGAAGTCAACAGCAGAGATCAGGTGGTGCTTCTACAAGCCAAGGAATACCAAGGGTCGCCAGCAACAACCAGAGGCTGGAGGGGGGCCCGGAACAGTCTCTCTCACAGCCTCAAAGGGAACCAGCTGACACCTTGATCTCAGCCTTCTGATCTCCAGAAACGTGAGACCATGAATTAAACACCCAGTTTGTGGCGCCTGTGACAACATGAAGATGTGATGCTTGGAGTTGCTGCAGTCTTTTTGTCAGTGAGAAGGCAGAGCAGAAGGATGATGATATCCTGGCCCTCAATGACCTGCTGATTCTGTGAATCAAACCAACCTGTGCCCAGACCTTCCAGGTATGAGAGCCAAACAATCTTCATCTTAAAACCAGGTTGAGCCGATACTTATGTCATAGAGAGTCCCAACAGATACTACCTCTGGAAGTTGCCATGAGTAAGGAGACGAGCTAATAAAAGCCCCTAGAAGGCCAAGAACTGTGGTTCACACCTATAATCCCAGTGCTCTGAGGAGACAAGGCAGGAGGATTGCTTGAGCCCGGGAGTTCGAGACCAGCCTGGGCAACATAGTAAGATCTTGAGATCCTGTCTTTACAAAAACTCCTGTGGAACGTGGTGATATTTGCACAAGAAGAGCTTGTGCAAGCTCCACACCAGCATCAGTTCACCACACTTGCACAGACCCAGGCCCTCGTGAGCACCCCTAGGGCCTCTCCCAGCCAGCCAACAAAGACTGGGGAAGGACCAGGACTCAGGCAGGGCCAGAGAGACACCTTGGCAAGGACCTTTGTTATTCCAGGGTGCAAGAGAACAGGCTAGCAGAGGACTGAGTAAGAGACTCTTCTTGCAAACAGAAATACTAATGTGGGGCTATCGCTTATCCTTTTTTGCCTTTTCTCAAACATAGGGGCTTACTAGTGTTGTGGCACTCCCCTAATTTATGTCCACCCAGAACTTCAGAATATGATCTTATTTCGATTCTTTTTTTTTTTTTAAGAGAGATGACGTCTGCCATGTTGCCAAGGCTGGTCTCAAACTCCTAGGCTCAAACAATTCCCTCGGCTCAGCCTCTCAAAGTGCTGGGATTATAGGCTTGAGCCACCATGCCCAGCCTGTGATCTTATTTGGAAATGGGGTCTACGCAGATGCAATGGGTTAAGGATCTTGAGATGAGATAATCCTTAGTGTTCTTAGAAGAAGAAGAGAAGGCCGGGTGTGGTGGCTCATGCCTATAATTCTAGCACTTTGGGAGGCCAAGGTGAGAGGACTGTCTGAGCCCACGAGTTCGAAACTAGCCTGGGCAACTTGGGGAGACCTCATCTCTACAATAAATCAAAAAATTAGTGGGGCATGGTGGCGCATGCCTGTAGTTCCAGCTACTTGGAAGGCTGGGGTGGAAGGATCGCCGGAGCCCAGCAGGTCGAGGCTGCAGTGGCTGGTAGCATGTCACTGCCCTCCAGCCTGGGTGACAGAGTGATACTCCAACTCAAAAAAAAAAAAAAAAGGAGAGGACACAGAGAGACAAACAGCCATGTGAGGATAGAGACAGAGGTTAGAATGATGTGTCTACGGGCCCAAAGCACCAATGATTGCCTGCAGCCACCAGAAACTAGGAGAGGAGCTAGGGATTGTGTCTCCCTCAGAGCTTTAAGAAGGCACCAGCCCTGCCAACATCCTGATTTTAGAGTCCTGGCCTATGATGATGACAGAATACATTTCTATTGTTTTAAGTTACAAAGTTTGTGGGAATCTGTTATGGCAGGTCTAGGACTCTCATACACTTGGACAGTTTCTTTGACAGTAGATCAAAATCACCCCTCCCTCAAATTAAAAGCCCTGTGATCATTGCACATCAGAGAAACGGCATGTCTCAGAGGGCTTCTAGTCCAGTGTCCCTTGTCCTATAACCCATGACACCTATGTCCCATAAGATGGGAAGAAATACTGTGAAAGAAAACACTCCAGATTCAGGGAGATAGGGGCCGCCTGGTATTCCCCCACAGCTCTCTGCTGTAGGGAGATATACACAGCATGTTACAGGAGCTGAGATGTCCTCCAGTAAGAAAAAACATGATGTTTTTAAGGGTAGAGTTTCAGTAGGAACTTCTCCTTGACACAACACCAATTAATATAGCAAAGAACAGCCATAGGACACGTTTGGGAAGTACTGAGCTAGTCCAATGTGCTCAGTTTTTTTCTTTTTCTTTTCTTTTTTCTTTTTAGGTTGGGGTCTCACTCTGTTGCCTAGGCTGGAATGAAGTAGCATGATCACAACAATCACAGCTCACAGCAGCCTTGACTTCCTGGGCTCAGGGGATCCTTACCTTCAGCATCCCAAGTAGCTAGGTCTACAGGCACGCACTATCATGCCCAGCTAATTTTTTTTTTCTTAAGAGATGAAGTTTCGCCATGTTGCCTAGGTTGTTCTCAAACTCCTGGGCTCAAACAATCCTCCCGCCGCAGCACTCCAAAGTGCTAGGATTCTAGTCGTGAGCCACCATGCCCAGCCCCGATGTGCTCAATTTCTAGATTTTGAAGCCAGTAGGGCAGAAACGACTCGCCCAAAGTCACGCATGGATTCTAGAACTCTGGTCTCTCAATGCTGGTCCACTCTGTAACAAAATGGGAAAGAGGGATCACTAGACCATCTGAAAGATCTAATGCAATGGTCTAGAATTTGGATTTGGGGAAAAGGGTGTAATCGTGAATTTCATGACTTTTCTGTCCAGGACTCTTTCTCTCCACCACAGTTAGACCTTGACAGAGTGGCTGTCTTTCTAGGTCAGGAAGAGAGAGCTTGACCCAGCCAGAAACAAAGTGTGACTGTGTTGTCATGCTCAGGGCCATGCACCTCCAGTGACTGCTTGCATCTGATCGACATGTGCTGATGATGTGAAATGCACCATGGCTTCCAAAGGCTTCATGCAAAACAGAGAATATCGAATGTCCCATTAATAATTTGTTACATTGCTACATGTTGAGATGGTAATATTTTGTATATCAAATTAAATATAATACATTGTTCAAGTTAATGTTACCTGTTTCTTTTTACTTTTTTTTTTTTTTTTTTTTAGTGTGGCTCCCAGAAAGTGTTGCATTATCTCTGTGGCTGCTGTCTATGGTCCCTGTCATATTTCCATTAGACTGCATTGGCGCCTGGCCTCAGGTTTCTTATCACGCTGGAAGGAGGCCTCACCTCGGCTCCCTATGAAGCTCCCCTGGAAGAAAGATCTCACCTTGCCCAGCCTGGAAGTCTTAAGGTGCAAGTCACAAAGAGGTCTCTTTCTGGGTGTTCATGTTTGGGTATGAAGTCAAGAAATGAGGCCACTTGCAAAGAGGCAGTTAATCAATGTGACTTAGGTTTTGATGGCCCAGAAGGGTCAGGGCAACAAAAAAAACAAAATTCCCATTTTTTTTCCTTCTCCACCTAGATATGGCATGTAAAACCAGCACAGAACATGTCAGTTGCAGCACACTGAGCAGGGGCTGATCTGATAAGCATTTTTGGGAGGATGACATGGATGGCCCATGACATCTTTGGATTGACTCCTTTGGGGGAAAAAGTGTAATATGTTGTTTGCTAACCATTCCAATCTCCTCCTATCTGTAGAAGCAGGTCTGTGTGCTGCACTTGTGGACAGAAGGTCATCAGGCTATTTGAAGGACAAGGGCTGAATTTGAACTTTGCAGGCCCCCTCTGGCCTGGTGCAGCCAGAGCACATGGTGGTGAGTGGTCCAGAAAGACCTGGCAGCTCGTCTGGTGACTCGTTTACCAGGACAAGCTCTGCCTAGAGCCTGTGCAACTTCACTCCCTCCCCAAAAGGCCTGGGAATATGTTGAGGAGCTCTCTATGGCTACAATCCAACCTTCTTTTATGGAGTAAGAGACATTTTCTCTAGCTTTTAAAGATTTAGGTATACAGCACTCACAAGCCAATACCAGCGATTAGAAGGCAAAGCTGAAAGAGGGGGACATGGTAATTTCTAGCCAGCAGGGGGCAGTGTGGCTTGCGTCTACTCAGGCAATGAATGTACTTTGCTCTTTGGTCCCCTATTAAATACAAGGCCCAGACCAAAGGTCATAATTGTGTATTGACCGTATGGTCGTTGGCCATAACTGTGTATTGAAAAAGTTCAGGGAGTGCTTGGAGGGTTTTGTTGCTACTTTTTTGGAGGCCACTGTCGATGGTGGGGAGGAATCTCAAGACCTTAAAATGATTTAAATCCAATCAATTTTCTAAAGAGGATAGATTCCTTGTTTCAAACACAGCCATGATCAAAACAATAGGAATGCATTAAGAATGTTCATGGAAGGACGTTTGCTAACCATCCCACACAATATGAGGGATCATTAGAAAGAAAAAAGGGGAGAATTAGAGGGGATGGGCCTAAGCCAGAAGCCATGAGGAAAAAACAGGATATGGCTCATGCTTTGAGGAGGGAATTAAAGTCGATGCAATAAATTATAAAATATACAATAATAGATTGTTGTCCTGGAGCCTTCTCAAGGAGGAAGTTCTGAAGTGTAACTTAGGTTGCCAGAGCTGGCCTGTGAGGAGTGAGACAGTTCCCATGAGCTCTACCAGGATGGATGCCTGCTGGAACATCCCAGACACTTCTCTGAGGTCTGCTTTTTTACTTTTATTTACATTCGCTTTTTTGTCTTTATTTAGCCAGTTTTGTGAAAGCATGTCTTACAAGATAATATCCTCCCTCTTTTCCTGGCGAATCTTCCCCTGCAGGATTTGTGGGTAGCCCGGGGCTCAGCTGACCCCTGTCAGAGAATGTGGACAGTCCCCACCCCCCATACAGAATGTGCCCCTGAGCGAGAAGACACAAACTATGAAATGCACACCAGGTCCAGAGAGTTTCTATTTTTATTTTTTAGAGACATGATCTCATTTTGTTGCCCTAGCTAGAGTGCAGTAGTAGGATCACAGCTCACTGCAGGCTCCAACTCTTGGGTTCAAGAGATCCTCCCGCCTCAGCCTCCTGAATAGCTGGGACTACAGGTGTGCACCACCATGCCCAGCTAATTTTTAAATTTTTTGTAGAGATGAGGGTCTGGCTAGGTTGCCCAGGCTGGTCTCGAACTCTGACTTCAAGTGATTCCCCCCTTCTTGACCTCCCAAAGCCCTAAAATTACAGACGTGAGCCACTGTATCCCACCCAGAGAGTTTTTTTTATGATAAAACTCTTCATTTACATTTTCACTCACCTTTAGATATGATACTCTCAGATCCAGCATCGTCATCCTCTTCTTGTATTCGTGGTTTTTCCTTCCGAACAGCACCCAGTGTTGGTGCTGAAGACAAGGAGTTACCTAGGGAGACCCACTTTTACCTTTGGTGGGTAAATTTATCAGACAGTGTGTTTTATTGCATTGTATGAGGGGAGACCTAAAAAAATCTGGAATTATTTTTTGGAGGATGGGCCCCTTGTATTACAGTGCAGGCTTCCCCCTCTAGGTTAGTGTTCTAGGAACCCATCAGCATCAGTGTACCAGCTGTGAGAGGCTGTGTTCAGCTCCGGTAATTTTTTTTTTTTTAGGTTCTTTCAACACATTTTTCCATTTCATGATGGATGAGTTACAGGAACAACCTGTGGCAGTGAAATTTTGACCAAAAACGGCATGACCCCTCTACCCCACCCTTCTTCACCCAATCTTACGCAGAGTGACTTTTCTTTTTTTGTTTCTCCAGATGAAAAAAGTCCTGATGTGGAAGAAGTGAAACAAAAGACAGCAGAAGCATTAAAAGGCATCACAATTGATGAGTTCAAAAACTGTTTTGAGCAGTGGAAAAAGCATCCAGATAGGTGCATTACAACAAATAGAGGGTACTTTGAAGGTAACTGAAGTTTAAACAGGTAGAATAAATACACAATTTTTTACAAATAAGTTCTGAGTTATTCCCCACATATTTTATATCACCTTCATTATTCTTTTTCTTTTCTTTTTTTTCTTTTAAAGATGTGGGGTACAATTATATCACCTTAATTTTTCAGTTGCACCTAATTTTACAAGAGAAGAGAGAAATGCATTGAAATACCGCCTAGTTGTACCAAGCACCGTGGGTAGTCAAAGGTGGGGAAGTTCTTGCTCTGAGCTGTCAGCCCAGGGAAGTGGCCTCTGCCAGAAGTGGCACAGCTGGGTCCTGTGCCAAGGGGGTGGGGGGGACTCTCTGTAAGGTGGAAGGTACAGTGGCCACAGTCCAGAGATGGAGGCCCTTGGCATGGCCCCTTCCTACCCCACCTTTGGCAACAAGTGGCAGCCCTTAGGACCATGGGATGCAGCCTGGCACCTAGACCTCATCACATGTGTATTACATGTGGATGTCTCTGGTACTCTGTGCTGGAAAGATGTGCCAATGGTTACTCACCTCAAAGGGAAGGGAAGGGTTTCTCTGTGATTCCTGTGTGCTGAAAACTGACTGAACTTGAGTGCAGCACAGATACCAGTTTCAGAGCCGAAGCTTCCAGAGAGGGGAGCTCTAGCCCTTGCCTTGGCTGGGGTGTTCACACCTTCAACATTCCTCTAGGAAGGTGTTAACTCAGACTTCTCCTACAGCTCCAGTCTATACCAGCCCTGAAGCACAAGGTGCTAGATGCAAGGCATCACCCTTACCCAGGGAATAAGGAGGCCAGGGAGTAGAAATCCTGAGGCCCACCTCTCATCTCTTTTAAACACATGTTCCATGGGTATTCGGGAAGGTAGCATAAACCATTCTCTGCCTTTGTTTTGGGCAATGCAACAATAAAAGAGGCATTTTCTTTTCTTTTCTTTTCTTTTCTTTTCTTTTCTTTTCTTTTAGCAAAGCTGGTCCTTGCTAAATACCATGAATCAAGTTGCTCAGTTCCCTGCCTTTTTGTGGTTGCTGAAAGGGGCTGAGTGTGAGCCAATCAAGGATGGAAGTCTGGGTTCTCTAGGGATGGGGACAGAGGATCTGACACTCACCGCCGCCCCATCCTGCCCCCTCTGCCCCCCCCTGCCCCCCTGCCCTCCCCCCCGCAGATGGGAAGGATGAACAGGATGGCTCAGCACTGCCAGCAGGGGGCACTGTGGCTGCACATCCCTTTGCAGCCAACCCACCGCTGACCCTGACAGCGTCCACGGCCCCAGCAACCCAGGGCCGTCCCCCTGGGGCCAGACTCCTGCCTCATAGACAGCATCTGTGCAACTGGGTTCAGAAAGTGTCCCAGTGAGAAAGGCAGCACCTCTCAGATTCCTCTCCTGCCCTCCGCCAGGAAGTCTCGCTGCCAAGATGCACAGGAATGTGTGTCTGCCTCCAGCAATTCTAGCCTCAGGGGCTGGTTGGAACTTTGATGCGGCGGCTGTGGATCTGGATCCTGGAGCTTGGTGTGGGAAGCTGACTCCTTGGGCCTGGGAACAAGTCTGGGCGGCCCAGCCCCAGCCTTGCTCTGCCTGGCTCCCTGCCCTTTAGGGCTCCGTGGATGGACCCAGGACGGCCCGAGGCCCCATGAAATGCTGATCTTATGGAAGGAGGTAGCAGACATTCAAGGGCAAACATGTCAGGCTCTGGCCTGGATGCTTTTTGGGTGATTTCATGCCTTTCCATGAAGTTGCAGAATGGAGGTTCCCTGTGCCCTTCCATGTCACTCTATAAATCAGCCTAGGCGCCCTGTTTATTCATTCATCCACCCATTCCACAAGCCCTCCTTCACCCCAGGCACAAGGTTTTGGATACTGGGATGGAGACCAGCTCAATCTCAGTGTGTTGGTGAGCTCAACCTGGAAATCCCGTGGAAAGATCAATCACAGCAAGACGGATGGATGTGTGGCACTGCAGGACAGAGGCGCTCTGCATGATACATGGAGCGCGTAGGACGGAAACTGCCTGGTCTCTTCCATCAGACGCAGGTTAAGGCAGCCTGACAGACTTGAAGCCAGGCAATGGACTATGTTTGAGAAAGTTAGGATGTGCCATCCGAATGTGAGGCGTGACTGCTGCCTTTGGTCTTACTGACTGGGTGGCCTGTTCTGCACTAGAAGGTTGACGTTCATGCTGGGCACAATACTTGAGTGACAGGCAGGGGGCGCGTGGTCCAGGGAGAGGAACAATAATCACAGCAATAGCAGAGCCAAGCTGGGAAGGGGGACGGGGAATGGCTTGAAATAAGAGGAGCAGCAGAGATGAAGAGGCAGGCTTGAGTGGGGGAGGAGCTTGGCTCCGTCCAATCTTCCAGGGTCCACGGGCCAGTATGCTCCCAGCACCACAAAGGTGGTGTCGAGGGATTTGGATTTTGTTTAAGAGACATGCAGGCTGCTAGGAATGTTTTGGATGTCATCCATTTCTTGTGTGGCAGGTAAAGTAAAGACCCCCCCCCCCCACAAAGATGCCCACGTCCTAACACCTGCAACCTGTAAATGTGTCACATGGCATGGCAAAGAGGAATTCAGGTTGCTGGTGCAGCTGAGATTGATAAATACTTAACAGAGGGAGACTGTCCTGAATGATCCAGTGGGCCTGGAGTCATCACAAGATCCTTGATAACTTATTTTTTAGATGGAATCTGTCTCAGTCGCCCAAGCTAGAGTTCAGTAGTGCCATATAGCTCACTGCAGCCTTGAACTCCTAGCCTCAAGTGATCCTCCTGCCTCAGTCTCCCAAGTAGCTGGAACTACGGTCACATGCCACCATGCCTGGCTAATTTTTTTAAATTTATATTTTGTAGAGATGGGGGTCTTTCTATGTTGCCCAGGCTGGTCTCAAACTCCTGGGCTGAAGCAATCCTCCCACCTTGGCCTGCCAAAGCGCTAGGATTACAAGTATGTGCTACCATGCCTGGCCACAAGAATCCTTAAAAGTGAATGAAGGGACAGAAGAGTCAGAGTGAGGGCCTGACCCGACATAGCTAGCTTTGAAAGGAAGGAACAGGCCACGGGACAAGAAATGAGGGCTGCCCCTAGAAGCTGGAAAAGGCCAGGAAGTGGATTTGCCCCTGGAGTCTCAGCAGGAACTAGCTCTATCAACACCTTGGTTTTGACCCACTGAGCCCCCACAGACTTCTGACTTCCAGACATGTGTGTTGTTTCAGCTGCTGAATTTTTGACTGCTTGCATACCCTGATGAAGTTGATATATCCTGACAAAAACTTACTCCTCATCCAAACATTAGCCCAGAACCATTAAGTAAAAGATCATGCATCTGAGCAGGGGCATTCTGACAATCCTCAGCCCTGCAGATGAGGATGGGGTGGTGGAACACAAGGCACAGAGCGGTTTGTACAGCCTCGCTCCCCTGCTCTAAGGGTAGAGGAGGAGGATGCTAGGGGTCCAGGTCATCCGTTCGGGGTCTCCTGGCAGCTCCGGCCAGGCTCTGAGTCTCAGTAGGACAGCAGGGATGTCCTGGATCTGAATCCCAGCTCTGCCAGAGGCTTGGCAAAGTCTAACAAAATTTAAAATGTCCAGGCCCACTGTCCAGTTTTGGAAATGTGTTCATCATCACACAGGGCTTAAAAATATGTGTGGTGGATATTTATCACAGCATGGCTTGGAAGAGCCAAACTGGAAAACAACCCACACTTCTACCTGCAAGAGTTTGATTGCATAAATTATGGCGCTTCTGCCAATGGGAAAGTCAACGACTGTTGAAAGCATGAGTTAATTCGTATCGTCCAAGATAATGCTGCTGAGCAAGGGACAAAATGCTGAATCCAAGAGGGCCCCATCACTGTTTTAAAAAATCAGCATCTGTTTTAAAATGTGGGAGAACTTGTAGCAAACTATGGAAAATTATTCGTTTAAGAGAAGATACGAGAAAATGGAAGATGTCTGCTTTCTGTTTTTCATAGTATGATGGCCCAATAAATTATAAATTATTTAATAGTGGCTGCAAGGGTGCCAGGCATAATTGTAGGGGCTGGTGAGATGGCGGTGAATTACCCCGCACCATGAGTAGATCTACTGCCAGTGCCAGACAATAAGCACATACACATGTAATGAAGGAAGATACCCAGGTATGGCGTTGGAAAGTCCAGGGGCAGAGAAGGCTTTCAGGGTTAGGTTCGTCCTCCTTGGCCCTTCCCCGCCTCCACAGGGAAGGAGGAGAGAAGGTGAATTCCTCCCTGGTAGCATCACAGGAGGCACTGATTCTGGACAGGAAGGCCAAGAGCTGGTCTCCTGGTTTGGGGGGTCCCTGTCCACCCTTTTGTGCATCATGCACTATGGTTTGGGGCCTTGGGCACAGACTTGGGTTGTCCACAGAGAAGGCATCTCCAAGGAGGCACTTGAACAGAAACCTTAAGGAGTAGAGGACATAGAGGTGTGGGTGTCCGAGAGAAGAAATTTCCAAGCAGAGAGAAAGCAAATGACAAGTGAATAAATGAATGAATGCATGAATGAACAAATAAGCCAGTGAATGGAGGCCATTCCTGGTGAAGGGGATATACACACACACATACACACACGTACATTGTTATTCCACCATAGGCCTTGTCTCCTACTCTGGACATTAGTGAAGGTCAATGCTTGTTCTGCCTACCCCACCTGGTGTCATGGGTCTCAAGCTCATTTCCATCAGGACAATTGATTAGCATACCCAGGGTCCTTGGCTTGTTGTCCCATCTGAGCCTCCACTGCTTGCACAAAGGACAAGGATGGTGTGTGCACCCCTGGCTCTGGGGTGGCACTCCAGGGGCGTTGCGTGGTGCCCATTGGGCTGCTGTGAGCATGACCACCTCCAGGTCAGAGGAAAACCTTTCTCCAACCTGCCTGGCTAGTCCCGGAAACCTGGCCATCCCTGACACATGGCCAATCAGGGAAGGGCGGGGGACCAGGGCAGTTAGTTTGAGGGAGACCTGAGACTGGATGACACCTGCCCAGGGAAACCTGCAGGTTACAGCCACCCTGGGTCCTCCAGCTGTCCATCAGTCATGTTGCAAGCATCTGGGGTCTTTCTACATCTCTTTGGCCTTGGTGTTGTCTGTAGGGCCCAGTGAGGGGATAAGCATGGGTAGAGGAGGCACTTGGAATGGGTGATCTATTGACTAAAAGATTTACACATATATCCAGCAAAAAATCCATAAAGAAATGTCAAAGCAAAGGGAATTTTCCATGTATGAGGAAAAGAGTCACTTCCTGCCCTTGTCCCTGTTCATCCACCCTGCTGCCAAGTTCCCTTAGGACATCAACCATGAGATTGTATGAAAAGGAGAATTTTTAAATTATTGCCAAAATTAAGAACCTCTATCCTTTCATGAGGAATCTAAAAAAAAAAAAAAAGGCTGTCATTTAGGACCAGGCATGGTGGCTCAGAACTGTAATCCCAACACTTTTGGGAGGTTGAGGTAGGAGGATTGCTTGAGCCCAGGAGTTCGAGACCAGCCTAGGCAACATAGTGACACCTCATCTCTAATACATACATACATACATAACTATCTTCTATTAAGACTCTTTTATGTGTTGGGTATTTTACTTAGATTAACTCTACACCTTACAATATCAGAGAAGGCAACTGTTCTCATCATTTAACAAGAGCCAGCAACTGGGGAAGTGGGATCTAACCCAGGTCTCATCCAGACGTACAGCACCACCTTCCTCTCCTCATGGATCCTTTGACAAAGTGGCTGCCCCACAGTCTTGGAAATCCACAGCCTGGACTGTCACCCTGGCGACTCCCCAGGACAGAAGCAGCACCTCCCAGCACCCTTGCAGAAGCAAAGGGGCCCATGCTACTCTCGAATCTGTTTTCCCATTGAGCTGAAGCTTTTTTTCACACGCCCACAAGGGCATTCAAAGAGAGGCATTTTTTTCTGAATAATACTGGTCTTCTGGGCAAGCAAATTTTTCCCCACATGGCAGCAAAGACTGTAGTCTTCCATTTATAATACGGCCAAGCGGGCCAGGGCTGTTATCATTACTCTTATTTTAAGTTACCTTCAAAGTGCCCTCCATTTGACACAATACACCTATCAAGATGCTTTTTCCATTGCTCAAACCAGTTTTTGGACTCATTAATTTTGATGCCCTTTAGTGCTTCTTCATTTGTTGTTTCACCTCTTTCACACTGGCAAAACATTTCCCTTTGAGGACTCTTTTATCCAAAGAAACAAACAAAAAGTCACCCAGGGTGAAATCGGGTGAACAGGGAGGATGGGGGCAGGAGTTCATGCTGTTTTTGGTCAAAAAATGCTTAATACTCAGTGCACTGTAGGTAAGTATGCTCGTAAATCACCCATCATGAAACAGGCAAATGCATTGGAAGAGTCTCCAAAAAATATTCACTAAAGCAGAGCACAGTGTCTCAGAACACTAGCTGGTACACTGATGCTGATGGGTTCCTAGAACACCCACCTAGCAGGGGAAGCCTGTACTACAAGGAGCCCACCCTCCAAAAGATAATTCTGATTTTTTTGGTTCTCCCCTCGTGTATATGCAAAGACCCTATTTCCAGTTAAGGTCACATTCTGTGGTTGCAGGTGAACATGAATTTTGGGGTGGTCACTATTCAACCAGGATATATACAATGGAGGAAAAACAAGAGACACACACGTCCCAGACACCATCATTTTTTTCAGCAGACAGGTGCTCAGCACCCACTGGGTGAGAAGCCAGGAGCCAGTGCTCACTGTTGCTCTGCCAAGGTGAGTGGTAGAGCCTGGGACCTAAGCTCTCAGTGTGCAGATGTAGCAGGAAAGAATGGCAGTGGAGGGTTGAAGTCTCCGGCCTCTGCTGTACTTGCCTCCTGGGCCTCCTCTTCCAACATGAACCCACCCATAAGGCTCATCTCTGAGCAGCCCTGCCCCGGTGTCTGATCTGACTCAGGACTGTGAAACTCCCTTCGTGGCTCAGGGCATGGACAGCTCAACCCACGGTGGCTCTTCATCGGTGCTGAGTCAGCAGAGCAGGCCCGCCGGTGAGGTGGTGACACTCACATGTGTGTCACTGCTAATGGAACACGCACACGAACACAGGCAGACCCAGGGCTGGGTATTTGAGGCCAACTTGAACAGGAAGGAAACATGCTTACTCTTCTCTCTCGTTACTTCAAGGACTCTGGAAAACCCCGCACCAGAAGATTACCCAGACATATTACTGATTGATGTCATTTTGGGGCTTGGGCATGGGGGCTCACACCTGTAATCCCAGCACTTTGGGAGGCCAAGGTGGGAGAATTGCTTGAAGCCAGGAGTTTGGGACCAGCCTGGGCAACATAGTGAGACCACATGCCTAAACAAACAAACAAACAAATAAAAATTAGCCAGACATGCTGGAGCTTGCCTGTAGTCCCAGCTGAGGCAGAGGTTTGAAGCTGAGGCAGACGGCTTGGGCCCAGGAGGTCAGGGCTGCAGTGAGCCATGCTTTGTGCCATTGCACTCCAGCCTTGGTAACAGAATAAGACTCCGACTCAATAAGAAAAAAAAAATCATTTCACCCGGTTGGGATGAAATCGCAAACACACATTCCTGAGATTAATACAATATGCTACAAGGCACACCCACGGAGCCCTGTGTTCCAGGTGAGGTTTAGCACAGTCCTGCGGGGACGGGTTGTAGATGTGATCAGCTCCTATGCTTAGGAATGTTAAAGTGACAGTTTCTTGGAAAAGCTATTTGTGTTTCCCATCTGCACAATGGGTGCACTCATCCCTAATCCACATGATTGCTGTGAGGATTACATGAGACACCGAGTAGAGCTCGTGGAACTCAGGCATGACCCATGGCAGAGGATGAGCAAACAGGACCGTCATCCCCTCTGTTCTGCCACCGTGGTCTTGTGCCAAGTGACCATGCTGAGAATGAAAGCATCTGTCCTTACGGTTTCATGATTCTCCTTTTCTTCATTCTCATAAAATGAAAACAGTCTCTTTCTCTAGCTGACCTTTTCGACAGCACTTCCAGTTTCCCCAGAGAAAGAAAGCATGAGCCAAGTCAGGGTTGTTTTGGGTCTTGGAAATCACTGGGCTACGCTTGCAGAAGGAGCAATCATCACTGGCAGTGGACTGTGGCTTCTGCCTGAGGAACTGGTGCGATAGTTCAGAGAGTGCAGGGCAATTGTTTTTGGAAGAAGCTTGTCTAGCTAGTAGGTCAGCACATGCTGTATCCATATCTCAACCATTAATTACCCTTTCTGCTGCATTCGGGTCAAACAGTATGAAACTGAACTTCCACTGATTCAGTTTTTAGAATCGATGTTGCCATTGATGGTAGTAAAAACCTGGTGCAACAGAAGGTAAAGAATCCCACAGCTTTGGGGCTTCCTAACCTGTCCGAGGTAAATGAGTGACTTCTCAGCTTTCTCCTAATCTGATGTGAAATTCACCCAACCCCCTTCATACTTCTGTATCAGGTGCTGGCAAACTGCAGCCCTGGCCCTGCTGCCACTTTTCGTAAATAAAGTTTTATTGAAACACCACTGCATTCCTTTACGCATATTGTCTGTGGCTGCTTTTGCACTAACAGCAAATGTGAGTTGGCCCTCAAAGCCAAAAATATTTACTGTACCATCTGACACTTTACAGAAAAATATTGCCAATTTTTGTGCCACTCCAAGTGTGCATTTGTTGTTCTACTTATCTCTCTCTTTTAAAAAACAAACTTTATTTATTAGGAAACTTTCAGATTTACAGAAAAATTGTGGCAGTACAGACAGTTTCCTTCTATCCCTCCTCCTCCACACAGGGCTCCCCCAACTTAACACCTTGCATGAATGTGGTCCATTGGTTACAATTGATGAATGAAGATGGAGACATTATTGTTTTGGTTTGTTTTTGTTTTTTTTTTTTGAGTTGGAGTCTCACTCGGTCGCCCAGAATGGAGTGCAGCGGCCGCTCCCGGCCACCACAGCCTCGACCTGCTGGGCTCCGGCGATCCTTCCGCCTCAGCCTTCCAAGTAGCCGGAATTACAGGTGCGCGCTACCACGCCCGGCTAATTTTTTTATTTTATTGTAGAGATGAGGTCTTGCTTGGCCAGGCGGGTCTCGAACCCGCGGGCTCAGGCAATCCACTCACCTCAGCCTCCCAAAGGCGCGGGATTACAGGCTGAGCCACCGAGCCCGGTTGGAGACATTATTGTTAACTAAGATTCACAGTTAACGTCAGGGTTCACTCTTTGTGTTGTATATTTCTGTAGGTTTTGACAAATCGTTTATTTCTGCATTTAAATTTTTGTTATTTTTTTCACTACAAAAATAATTACATGCTCATCTTAACAAGTTTATACAGCACAAATCATACAGAGAAAGCGGTAGAAGTTTCCCTCCCCTCTGTACTTTCCAGAGGTCAGTCCTAACACAGAAGACTGTGTGTCCTTCCTCAGTCATTCCTGTGCACACAACCCTGGCACACGTGGGAGCCTGGGTTTTTTTCTAAACATAGTACTGGAGGCTTATCCCACTTCACTGTATTCACATTCACTCTCCCTCCATTTTCTTACAGCTGCTGAATATTCTATTGAAGGTGTGGCCTGTGTTTATACACTCAACACAGTAAGGAATGTCCTTGACATTCATCCTGACACATTTTGGTAGCATTTATGGGGAACAGAGTCCCAGACCTGGGCCTGCCCGGGCAGAAGATATGGCTTTGACTAACTTGGAGAGAAATAGAATGAACTGCCTCATTTACATGCTCATTCTCCCTTACGCAGACTGGGAGCTGAGGGGTGCAGTGTAGATTCCAGGGCGCTGGGAACGTGAGAACAATGGTTCACAGAAGTTAGGGCAACCCTGGAGGCTTCCTGGAGGAGGCAGGTTAAGGAAGATGAGCCTGACGCACAAGGTCTGGAGGAGTAGGAGAGGAGGTCATGCAGACAGGAACCAACCCAACTGAGCAAAGCTGGGCCCTTTGCAGACCCCCGGGTCACCGGCTGCTCCTTGCAAATTGCATCAAGCATATTTACCTGGGGAGGAACATATCTGGTAGCCAGAGCTGATGATTGATTATAAGCTGTGCACTGAGTAGGGCATGAGAAGAGCCACTGGGCAATGGAGCACTTTTACTTTCCCCGGGGCAGAGGGCTCCGTGCTGGTCCTGTTGAGAGTAGACAGGCCCTATGGTCCTGGCCTGGGAGGCAGGAAAAGAAGGAAAGCAAGAGGAAGAAAAGGAAGGAGGCTGGGCAGGAGAGAGAGAAGGAAGGGAGAAAGGGGAGAGCGCTTTGGTCTTTGTCTTACATGAACATGAACATGAACATGAACTTTATGTTCATGCCAGTGGTTCAGTCTGGGTCCCCTTACTCACTGCACAGAAGGCCAATGACGGAGACAACAAGTGATGCCAGGGAAGAAGGCTTTATTAGTTACAGGTGACACCAACCCAAGAGATGGGAGCCAAACCTCAAAACCGTCCTGCCTCCCTTGCTAACCTAAGGGTTTATACAGAAGGGAAGGAAAACGGGAGGGGCAGGAAAGAGAAGTTGGTTAGCAAGCAGCAGGTGGCCGAATGAGGGGGCTAGTGTCTCACTGTAACCAGGTGGGAGGAAAATAGGAATCTGAGAGGGGTGAGGAAGAGGAGCCAATCAAGAGGCAGCAGATGCACTTCATTGTGCTAATATAAGTTTCTTAAGCTTCAGTTCTGTAGGCATCTGGTTTGTGGGAAATTTGGGCTGGTTACATGCCCACAATCCCTAGTATGGCATGGGTAGAATGTTTATATCAATGTTTTCATAATAGCTCCAAACTTCAAACAGTCCAAATAGGCATTAACAATCAGATGGTTACATTGCAGAGTATTCATATGGTAGAATACTACGCAGCCATGAAGAATAAAGACCTGCTGCACCTAGCCCCAGGCAGGATTGGAGGGCACCAGGGGAATCTGGGGCTGATGAGGTCCTAGCTGCCCAGGTTCCTTCCCAATCACCATCCCTCCTACCCCTTTAGCCTTCCTACCATGCTAACTTTGCCATAACAACTTTCTTGCTTTCCTGTAGAGTTCTACCCCTGAGCACTTCCCTAAATAGAGCACGCCTTCTTTTAGAGGGTGTTCTTTTTCTTAAGGAAACATGAAGGAAGGGTCGGTCAGTGTCAGTTATGCTGGGTCCACTTTGTGATCACCATAGAGCTGGGCTTTTTTGGTTTTGAGCATGCTCTCCTATGTATGTCAAATTTCACAGTAAAGGTGCTCTATCTTTACAAGGCTGAAAACCATGGCTTTAGTCCACCCATTATACTACATATAGTATATATCTATAGAGACTATACTATATATATGAGGGAGGACCCAAAAAACCAGAATTACCTTTTGGAGGGCAGGCCTTTTGTAGTACAGATTTCCCCCATAGGAAAGTGTTCTAGGAGCCCATCAATATTTTTTTTTTTTAAGTTGGTGTCTCACTCTGTCACGAACCAGCTAGCATTGTTGTGAGAGGCTGAGTTGTGGAAGAAATGTCCCAAATTGTTGCAAACAGGTGACTGGTTCTTCCACCATGACAACACACCTGCCCACACTATACTGAGTGTTCAGCAAGTTTTGACCAGAGATGACATAACTCCCATGACCCACCCTCTCTATTCACCCCATCTTGCCCAGAGATACTTTTGTTTGTTTCCCTGGATGAAAAAATACCTCAAAGGGAAACATTTTGCCAATGTGGAAGAGGTGAAACAAAAAATGGCAGAAGTACTAAAAGGCATCAAAATTGACAAGGTCAAAAACTGGTTTGAGCGGTGGAAAAAGTGTCTTGATAGGTGTATTGCATCAGACAGAGAGTACTTTGAAAGTGACTGAAGTCTAAACATGTAAGAATATGGCTCAACCTGTAATCCCAGAGCTTTGGGAGGCCGAGGCGAGTGGATTGCCTGAGCCTGCGAGTTCGAGACCTACCGGGGCAACTTTGTGAGACCTCGTCTCTACAATAAATAAAAACAACAACAAAAATTAACTGGACCTGGTAGTGCGCGCCTGTAGTTCTGGCTACTTGGAAAGCTGAGGTGGAAAGATCGCTGGAGCCCAGCAGGTCGAGGCTGCGATGGCCAGGAGCGTGCCACTGCACTCCAGTGTGGGAAACGGAGTGAGATTTCAACTCAAAATAAAATAAAATAAAATAATAAACATGTAAGAATAAATAAACCTTTCATAAATAAATTCCAGGTTTTTTGGATTCCCTCAAATATGTGAGTATTATATAGAGAGAGACAGAGAGACAGATATATATATATGTGTGTGTATATATATATATATACTTCTAAATACCTACATATAGGAAGTATCTATTTATGTAGCACAGCGGGTCCTTGAATAACATTGTTTCATCATAACATTGACGAGAAAGAAAAAACATTGCTCTCAGCCAGGGCCACTATCTTTGTGGAGTCTGCACACCCTCCCCACATCCCACAGGGTTTTCTCAGGGTACACCAGTTTCCTCCTGTATCGCAGAGAGGTGCATGTTAGGCAGATTGGCATGTCCAAATTGTCCCTGTCGAGTGAGTATGGATGTGGGTGTATCCTGTGATGGAAGGACATCCTGTCCAGGACTGGTTCGTGTCTTGCACCCTGAGTTTCCAAGGGAGGCTCTGACCACCCGCCACCCTGAACTGGATTAATTGGGTAAATGATGATCTTACTTGGTTATGTTGTTTGTATTATTCTTTTACTTTTTTTTTTGTTGAAGTCTTACTCTGTCACCCAGGCTGGAGTGCAGTGGCACACTCACAGCCACTGCAGCCTCAACCCGCTGGATTCTGGCTATCCTCCTACCTCAGCCTTCCAAGTAGCTGGAACTACAGGCCCAAGCCACCACGTCCAGCTAACTTTTTGATTTATTGTGGAGATGAAGTCTCGCCAAGTTGCCCAGGCTGGTCTCAAACCCATGGGCTCAGGCAATCCTCTCAACTCGGCCTCCCAAAGTGCTGGGATTATAGGTGGTGAGCCACAGCCCCCAGCCTGTTCTCTTACATTTTTTAATTGCCACACGATAATTGTACATGTTCATAGGATACATAGTGATGCTTCAGTACACACTATCTGATGTGTACTTGATGTAATGAGCATGTCTATCATCTCAAACTTTTATCATTTCTTTGTAGTGGAAACATTCAGTATCCTTCTTTTAGCTATTTGAAACGGTACAGTATACTATTGCTAACTGTAGTCATATCCAAATTACAGACTGGTACTGGTCTGTGGCCTGTTGGGAACTGGGCCACACAAGGAGGTAAACAGTGGACAAGTGAGCAAAACTTCATCTGTATTTACAGCCACTTCCCATTGCTTGCATTGCTGCCAGAGCTCTCCCTCCTGTCAGATCAGCTGCAGCATTTGATTCTCATAGACGCATGAATCCTATTGTGAACTCTGCATGTGAGGAAACTAGGTTGTGCACTCCTCATGAGAATCTAATGCCTGATGATCTGAGGTGGAGCTGAGGCAGTGATGCTAGCGCTGGGGAGTGGCTGCAAATACAGATGAACATTAACAGTGAGGTGTGACTGCACAGAGATCATAATAGATCAATTGCTTGCAGACTCATATCAAAATCATAATTTCATATGTAATTATCTTTTACAATGTAATAATAATAGAAATAAAGTGTGCAATAAATATATTTCTCCCACCTCTAGTCCGTGGAAAAATTATCTTCCACAAAACCAGTCCCTAACACCAAAAAGATTGGGGACCGCTGATATAGAACACTGGAACTCACTCCTCCTATCTAGCTGTAATTTTGTATCTTTAATCAATCTTTTTCTGTGACCCTCTTCCCCCTACCTTCCCTAGCCTGTAGTATCCTCTGTTCTATTTTTTACATCTATGAGATCAAGTTTTTTAGCTCCCACATATGAGTGAGTTCATGTGGTGTTTAACTTTCTGTTCCTGGCTTATTTCACTTAACATAATGACCTCCAGCTCCATCCGTCTGGAGTGAGTAGGGATGTGAATACATTCTGCAATAAAAGAGCATTGCTACAAATGACAAGATTTCATTCTTTTTTATGGCTAAAGAGTATCCCGTTTTCTTTATCCATTTATCTGTGGATGGACACCTAGGTTGACTCCCTATCTTAGCTATTGTGAATAACGCTGCCATAAGCATAGGGTTGCAGATGCCCCTTTAATAGAAAGATTTTCTTTCCTTTGGAAAATAATGCCCAGGAGTGAGATTGCTGGGTCGTATGGTAGTTCTATCTGTAGAAATCTCCTGCTGATTTTTATTTTTATTTTTTGAGGAATCTCTACACTGTTCTCCATATTGGCTGTACTAGTTTACATTCCCACCAATGGTATATAAGAGTTCCCTTTTCTCTACAGCCTCACCAATATTTGTTATTTTTTGTCTTTTTGATAATAGTCATTATAACTGGGGTGAGATGATGCCTCGTTGTGATTTTGATTTGCATTCCTCCGATGATCAGTGATGTTGAACATTTTTTTCACATATTTGTTGGCCATTTGTATGTCTTCTTTTGAAAAATGTCTGTTCAGATCATTTGCCCGTTTTTAACAGGAGTGTTTGCTTTTTTGCTGTTGAGACGTTTGAGTTCCTTGTATTTTCTAGGTATTAATCCCCGTTGGATGAATAGTTTGCAAATATTTTCTCCCATTTTGTAGGTTGTCTTTTCACTCTGTTGATTGTTTCCTTTGCTGTGCAGAAGCTTTAAGTTTAATATAATACATCTGTTTATTTTTCCTTTTGTTGCCTGTGCATTTGAGGGTTTATTCATAAAATATTTTCTCAGAACAATACCCTGAAGCATCCGCTTGTGTTTTCTTCTAGGAGTTTCATAGTTTCTGGTCTTACATTTAGATATTTGTTCCATTTTGAATTGATTTTTGTGTGGAATGAGAGGTGGGAGTCTAATTTTATTCTTCTGCATATAACTATCCAGTTTTCCCAGCACCAGTTATTGAAGAGGCTGTCCTTTCTCCAAGGAGTGTTCTTGTACCTTTGTCAAAAAACCATTTGACTGTAGATATGTGGATTAATTCCTAGGTTCTGTATTATTTTCCATTGGTCTATGTGCCTGTTTTTATGCCAGTACTATGTCATTTGGTTGCTATGGCTTTATACTATATTTTAATGTCTGGTAGTATGACACCTGGAGCTTTGTTCTTTTTGCTCAGGATTTCTTTGGCTACTTGGGGGTCTTTTGTGGTTTCATACAAATTTTAAGATTGTTTTCAATTTGTGTGAAGAATGTCATTGGTATTTTGATAGGGACTGCACTGAGTCTCTAGGTCTCTTTGAATAGCGTTACTTGTTATATGTTTTAAATGTTGGTATAGTGGCTCAGCCTGTAATCCCGTGCTTTGGGAGGCTGAGGTGAGTGGATTGCCTGAGCCCTCGGGTTTGAGACCCGCCTGGGCAACTTGATGAGACCTCATCTCTACAATAAATGAAAAAAAATTAGCTGGGCATGGTAGCGCACGCCTGTAGTTCCAGCTACTTGGAAGGCTGAAGCGGAAGGATTGCCGGAGTCCAGCAGGTTGCAGCTGCAGTGGCTGGGAGTGGCCACTGCACTCCAGTCTGGGTGACAGAGTGAGACTCCAACTCAAAAAAAAAAAATGTTGGTATAGCTCACATGTATTTTAATGCTTAATATTAGAAGTGTTTCGATACTTATTTAGAAGTCTGGTGGGTTTTTTTGGTTTTTTGGTTTTTTTGAGTTGGAGTCTCACTCTGTTGCCCAGGCTGGAGTGCAGTGGCTCACTGCTCACAGCCACCACAAACTCGACCTGCTGGGCTCAGGCAATCCTTCTGCCTTAGCCTTCCAAGTAGCTGGAACTACAGGCACGTGCCACCACGCCCACCTAATTTTTCTTGGTTTATTGTAGAGATGAGGTCTCACCAAGTTGCCCAGGCTGGTCTCAAACCCCTGGGCTTAGACAATCTCTCACATTGGCCTCCCAAAGTGCTGGGATTATAGGCGTGAGCCACCGTGCCTAGCCTGGTGATGTTTTTGTAACCAAAAATATGTCATAGAAACTTAATTCTTGTCTATATCAATTAGTCTATGGACAAATTAGATTTGTTTCACATTATTTTGCTGAAAGTCACAGTTTCCAAGAAGTTACTGATGGCATTAAGTGAGAACTTACTATATATACCTGTAATGAAAAGAAAAAACAGGCCAGGCATGGTGACTCACATCTGTAGTCTCAGCACTTTGAGAGGCCAAGGCAGGTGGATTGCTTGAGCCCAGGAGTTTAAGACCACTCGGGGAAGCATAGTGAGACCTCATTGCTACAGAAAAAATCAAAAAATTACCCAAGTGTGGTGGCGCATGCCTGTAGTCCAAGCTATTTGGAAGGCTGAGATGGAAAGATCACCTGCGCCCAGGAGGTTGGGCCTGCAGTGAGCAGTGATCGTTGTGATCATGCTACTGCACTCCAGCCTGGGTGACAGGATAAGTAAGACCTCACCAGAAAGAAAGAAGGAAAGGAAGGAAGGGAGGCAGGGCGCGAGGGAGGGAAGGAGAGAGGGAGGGAATGGGAAATGCCCCAACACGTGTGGGTACACCCACGTGGAAGGTTGCAGAATTGTTCCTGCACTGCTCTGTGTCAGGCTGTCTACATTGACGCTGCTTCCTCATCCACGTGAGTCAGTCTTGCAGGGACCTGGTCTGGCAAGCACAGCCGTGACTTATCACTAATCTTCCTGAGAAGCCGGCGCACCATCCATTCATTCTTAAGAACCTTGGGTGACTCATGACGCTTTGCACAGGACAACCGAGAATTTATGGGGCAACATGTTTGCCTCCACTTTGCAAACCATCTAAGCAGTGATGAGCAATGTGAGCAGCTGTGATTAAAAAGAAAAAAAAATGTTTTTCATCATCCAGTTCCCCTGAAGAAGCCAAAAGCACCGAAGGCTTGAGGTTGTGTTGACATGATCCTAGCCAACTCCTTCCTAGGGATTTAAATGGTTGCACAATCATTAGCAAAAATCATGGCATGGCGATCATCTTTTATAACCACAGTGTGAGAGTCAAAATTATCGACCTTGATCAATACCCACACAGAAATTGTTGACAGTCTAAATCGTTTGCCCTAAAGCTGGAATTTTGTATTACTTGACAGACTCCTCCCTCTACCAAAAAAAAAAACCCCAAATACACGTGTCAAGGTGTGGTTCAAGCCAAGGTCTCTCTCCCCCTGGGGTGCCACAGGCAGCTGGGGATCCTCCCTCCCTGGGCTGGTTCCATACCCCCAAAGGGCCCTTCTTTCCCTTGCTCCAAGTGTGTCCCTCTTCCTAGAAGTGAGGCTCAAGGGAAGGAGACAGCAGGAGGGGTGACTGGGCCACACCTGAGCTGGGCCACACCTGGGCTGGGTTGCTGCTGGGCCCACTCAGGGTCTGAGCTCGCCAGGACTGCTGCAACAAAGTACCCTATACTAGATGGCTTAAAGTGACAAAAATGAGTTCTCCCACGGCTCTGAAGGCCAGAAGTTTGAAATCAAGGTGACAACAGTGTTGGTTTCTTCCAAGTAGAATCCATTTTACAAGGGGGGACCCCCCCAAAAAAAGGGAGCTATCTTTTAGAGGGCGGGCCCCCTGGAGTACACTTAGAATTTGTACCTCCAGATCAACCAAAGTTTTTATCTAGAAGTTTTGGGAAGGTGGTGTCATGATTTGCAAAAGAAACATCTCAAGTTGTGGCAAACAGGTGACTGGTTCTTCCACCATGACAACGTATCTGCTTACACTGCGCTGAGTGTTCAGCAGTCTTTGACTAAAAATGGCATGACCCCTATGCCACACCTACCCTATTCACCTGATCTTGCCCCCAGCAACTTTTTTTGTTGTTTCCCTGGATGGAAAAAAAGTATTCAAAGGGAAACGTAGAAGAGGTGAAACAAAAAAATGGCAGAAGAACTAAAAGGTATCAAAATTAACGAGTTCAAAACTGTTTTGAGCAGTGGAAAAAAATCAATAGGTATATTGCATCAAACGAAGAGTACTTTAAAGGTGACTGAAGTTTAAAAATGCAAGAATAAATACATAATTTTTTATAAATAAATTCTGGATTTTTTTAAGGGTCCCCCCCCATATGCTTCCTATAGTCTGGCAGGTTTCAGCAATCCTTGTTTTTATATTACTCCAATCCCTTCCTCTATCTTTACTTAGCATTCTTCTCTTTTTCTTTATATGACATTTTTCAACTTTTTTTTTTTTTTAGTTGGAGTCTCACTCAGTCGCCCAGACTGGAGTGCAGTGGCCACTCCCGGCCACCGCAACCTCGACCTGCTGGGCTCCGGCGATCCTTCCGCCTCAGCCTTCCAAGTAGCTGGAACTACAGGCGCACGCTACCATGCCCGGCTAATTTTTTGATTTATTGTAGAGATGAGGTTTCACCAAGTTGCCCAGGTGGGTCTCGAACCCGTGGGCTCAGGCAATTCACTCACCTCGGCCTCCCAAAGCACTGGATTACAGGCTGAGCCACCGAGCCCGGCCCTTTTTTTTTTTTGAGTCAGGATCTTACTCTGTCACTCAGGCTGGAGTGCAGTGACAGGATTACTGCCCACCTCAGCCATGAGTTCTTGAACTCAGGCCAGGCTGTGAAGGCCAGGGTGGGTCTCACCTCCAACTCACAGCTGTCTGCCAGAGCCCATTCAGATTCTTCTGGACTGAAGTTCATACTGTGTGGGGGCCCTCTCTAAGAAACAGAGCACAAAATTATTAAATCCAAATAAAATACAAATATGAGTTCCTAAATATGAGTTCCTATTTAAAATGGAAAAAAATTACCAAAAATTATTAGAGCTGTGGAAATTCAGGTCCCTCGTCTGCCTTTCTGCAATCTCTTCAGACAGTTACATAGATTACATTCTGGCATCCTCTCCCCACCTACAATACTCTATGGCTCCCAGAACTTCTGGGTGCTCCCAGGGGCCATGTAGATGCAGGCCCCTGGACCTTCAGCTCATTTGCTTCCAGGTACAGCCCCCTCAGCCTGTAAAAGAGAAAGTTATTTCGAGGTGGGTGTGGGTATCAGGAGCCTCTGTGCTGGGAGGCTTGGAGGCTCCATGGCCTGGGTACCAGGTCCAGCTGGATGGCAGTGAATGAGTTCCTTCTCTACTTGTTGGTTTTCACTTGGTACCTCAGACACCCCTCAGAACTAATGCCAGCAAGAGGACTCCCTCCGGCAGCAACATGCAATTAGCCTCTTCCTTCTGACCCATACGAGGACTTCACTGGGTGCTCATAAAATCAGGGCAGATTGAAAGGCACAACTCTGAATGCTGTGGTTTTATGTCACTTGTAAGATGGGGGTGTAATCACAGTCCTCTGCACCAGATGAAAGATGCCCAGTGAATGAACAGGTGTAATTGGGGTCCCCTGAAGCCCCTGCAACAGGGCAGTGTCACAGCCCAGGTTAGACTCTCCAAGGACTGCCAGCCTGGCTGTGGCCTGCTGACCTGACTTGGGGGAATGGTAGAGGTGGAGGTCAGGGTAACCGGGAAACTATAGGCCCTCATCTTCACCTCCCTACTGCTCCTGAGCACCCCTTTGTCCCTCGGTCATTCTTTTCTCCTGCTCTGCTGCCCATTCTCCAAGTCTGGGTATATGTGAGCTGCTAGGGTAGAAAACAAGAGGGGGATCCTCCTCCTTAAAAACACCCCATGTTTAAGCTTGGCTCCTCAGAATTTTGTTGCCTGGTCTTCTACAATGGAGATGTTAGTAGGATCCCAAACATTTTTCTTATGTCCCAGATTCCTGTTTATCCACTATCCATTACTCATCTGTACCTCCACCTATCCATCCACATCCATCCACCATCCTTCACTCATCCATCATTTTCCATTCATCCATCCCTCCATTCATTATCCGCCATTCATCCATCATCCATCTCTGCATCCATTCATCATCAGTAGCCCATCTATCCACCCATCCATCCATCCACTCATTTATCCATCCATCCATCCACTGCCTTTCACTCATCTATTGTCTACCCATCCATCCATCCATCCAGCCTCCATTCATTCATTATCCATCATTCATCCATCAACTATTTGTGCATCCATTCATCATCAACAGCCCATCTATCCATTCATCCATTCACGCATCCATCCAACCACTTATCCACCCATCCATTCATCCATCCGTCCACCCGTCCATCCATCCACCTATCTATCCATTCATTAATTCATCCATTCATTCACTTATCTATCCATCCATCCATCCATCCACTTATCCATCCATCCTTCTATCCACCCATTCATCCATCTATCCATCCACTCATCCATCCATCCACCACCCATCTATTCATCCACTTGCTCATCTATTTATTCATGTATCCATCCTCCATTTACCATCCATCCACCATTCTTCATCATTCTCCATTATCTGTCCATCTATTTGTTTATCCATTCATCCTCCATTCATCATCCCATCCATCCATCATCCATTCATATCATGAAAAGTGCTGCATACTTGCTAATGTGCCAGGACCTGTGCTTGTCCCTAGAGCTATAGAAGCTTTTAAGACCAGAGTATTGCCCTCATGGAATCCCTGGTCTTCTGGGGAGGCAGACACAGTATGTGTTGTGAATGACTTCCAGCAATGGTCATGGGGCACAAGTGGTGCCATAAGCATGGAGATGCCAGTGAGATTCCCCTCCTTCTTTCTTCCTCCCAGGCCTGTCTCTCAGCAGCCCTGTATTCAGGGTTAGGCACACGCCATCCTCCCCCCACATGCTGCCCCCTCTCTTGCCCTGCAGCCTGGGAACTTTTCCTGGGAACCTGCAGGTGGAGGACTCATTGCCCCAGGCTGATGATTAGCAGCCTCACCCCTGCTAGTCTCCACAGGACTTCCCCAGAGGCACAGCAGATCAAGAATGCACTGCATTTTTCTCATTTCAATAAAGGTACAAAGAGTGCTTCTGGAGCCAAGAAGCCAAGAAATCACACCCTTTCAGGTACATTCTTGGCCACTGTGCTAAAGATCCTTTGGGTGGTGGGGTGGAGCTGCTTTATTTGACAGCTTACCTCTTTGACTCAGACCTGGAGGCCAACTTCCCCCTTCTATTCTGATCTACAGAACTCTCAGCCTGTGCCCCAGGTGACAAGGACCTCATTAAGCATTCATGGCAGGGAGAGATGAAGAACAGCAGGTTGGAAGAGGAAAGCCCACCCAGAGAGGGAGGAACAGATAAGGACCTGAGGCCCCTAGGAATTAAGTGACTTGAAGTCCCTTAGCAGTGACAGCAGAAAGAGGCCCCCAAGGGGCTGTGTGAACTAATGTTTCAATGCTTCCTCTGCATTGCTGGCTTGGGTAGACACCAGCCACTGGACTCAAGTATAAACCATGATTCCCAAATCCTGAAATTCACCACATCCCAGGTGCAATCTTGACACACTGAGTGACTTAGGAGGACTCACTTGGCATGCCCCAGTCAGGGGCGTCCTCAGTAAGAAAATGAGCTGATTACAGCTGTGACCTCACAGTGTGTCGTGAGAACCAGTGACTTACTAATTCTTGTGGATTCATGGCTGGACTCTGAGAGCTTAGGTAGGGCAGTCCATACAACTCAACAGGCCTGGGGCCAGTGCTCAGGGAGAGAACATCTCCCTTGTGTGCCCTGGCTCTGTGCCCCAGCTCTATGCCTGCTCCAAATGCCCTATGACCTTGGGCAAGTCCCTCCATCTCTCCAGAGTTTATGACCTCACCATAAGATATATAAGATGATGATAATAACATATCTCCCTCTTCCCTCAATGGAATGTCATGCAGCCTCACAGTGTCAATAAAAGGCTTTGAGCTCCTGGGAGTAAGGCGCCAGAGTGCTACAAGGTGTTATTAGAAGTAATTGGGCCAGCAATTGGGGAAACCTTCAAAGTGCTGGACTCATTTTACTTACCCACTTTCTCTCTCTCTCTCTCTCTCTCTCTCTCTCTCTCTCTCACCTTTCTCTTACCCCTCTCTACTTCACTATTGTTTCCCCTTTCCCACTTCCCCTAACCCCTTTCTCATCCTATCTTACCTGCAAGTTACTCTCACACTTTTCCTCCCAGTTTAAGACCCCTCTACCCAGCAACCTGCCTCTACAGTTATGGAGCTTCTTATAATCAGGACTGGCAGGTACCCAGTCCAAACCTCAAGCCAGAGAGATGAGCCTTGTTCATCCATCCATTCATCCACTCTCCAACTCATTTGTCCATCCATCCATCCGTACACCCACTTCATCATCCACCTTTTCATCTATCTATTCATCCATCATCCATCTACTCATCTATCCATTCATCCATGTATCTTTCCATCATCCATTTGCCCATTCCATCATCCATCTTTTTATCTTTCTATGCATGCATCATCCATCTATGCAGCCATTCCTTTATCTTTCCATCGTCCACTCATCCATCCACACACTGCATCATTTATCTTTTCATCTATCTATTAATCTGTCATCCATCTATTCATCCATCCATTCATTTATCTTTCCATCATCCATCCATCATGCACCCATCCATCATTCACCTATCCATTCATTTACCAATCATTCATCCATTTGTCCACCCATCTATCCACCTATCCTTTTGTTCATTTATTCATCTGTCTACCCACTCACCATCTATTCACCACCCATCCAGTGCTGACTCTGCCAGGCCTATATTTGGTTCTGGGGATGAACTACCTGCCTCCAACTTCCAGCCAAGATACAGAAGACAGGATTCATCTGGTAGGACAAATGTAGAACAGTGCCCTTGCTTTTCACAGGGAGCCCCTTGTCCTGCCCTACACAGCCCTGTGGGGCTTTTCTGTAGTTTCATTGCCCCAACACACACTCCATTGTTATTCTCTGTAGGAGGAATGAGAGGGCAAAGGGCAGGGGCAGAGAGATGACCCCAATGCTCCCTCCCTGCCCTTCTGGCTTCGTGAGTCCAGGATACTCTCTGCTGGGGAGATCATGTGCAGACACCCAAATGTGAACCCTGGAGAAAGGATCCAAAAGTGGGGAGAGTCTCATGGGAGGGAGGACAAGCACAGAAGACCACTAGCCCTGCCAGTCCCTCCTGCTATCTGCAGTGGTCTCTGAGACCTCCCTGTTATCTTTGACACACATCAGAGTTCCGGGGAAGGCACCAAGTTCTCAAGGAGTGGGATTGCTCAGAGTGGTGCAGACACTATCTGTGTCAGAATCCAGACTCTCAGAGGAGCTTGTTTAAAATAAGCACATTCCTGGGCCCAGCCTTTTGCTAGGGTTTAAGCTAGGTCCAGGAATCTGCATGTGAACAAATTCCAAGTGTTCTTTGTGCACAGTGTTCGAGAACTGAGGCCCAGAAGTTGAGTGCGTGCTTGATGCCTTCCTGGGATGTTCCCAAATACCCTGACCCTTACACATCCTAGAGAGCATGCCTTGCTTAATAGGGCTGAGATCTCTGCACTCTGGGGGTTGCTGCTACGACTGGGTGGCCATGTAGCACTTCCTCTAGTTCTGAGTCCTGAACCCAGGCCCACCAAACCAGAGGATGCAAAACCCTTGGAATTTCAAGGGACAGAGGAGATGGCCAGGCTGGTTTCTTCCTTCGCTCGGGACAAGAGCCAGGGTTTGGGGCCAGACCAGTCCCAAACAGAAAAATCCATAATGAACTGAGGCCATCTTCAGCTTTGGGCCTTTCCCCCTTTTCTTCTGCCTCCCTCGCCTCCATTCTCATGCTGCCTGCCTGGCACATTACAGAAGACATCCGTGGAATGGGGAACTTTATTTTATGAGTGCCTTCTGTGATGTGCCTGGCAGCCTGCCAGATGGTTTATATGACAACCTACTTTTGAGGTAGACTGGCCTTCCTCCCCTCCCTTCTCCCTTTGTCCCTCTTCCCTCCCTTCCTCTCTCCTTTGTTCCTCCTGTCTTTCCTCTTTCCCTCCCTCCTTCCTTCCCAAAATATTTTTGCTCAATGCCCACAATGTGCCAGGTGCACTCTAGACCCTGAGAAAAGTGCCATCTCAGGAAGCTCACATTCTTTTTTTTTTTAAATCAATATTTTTTATTTTGATATTGTGGGGTACAGTTAAGAGTTAGGTATACAAATATGCTTCGTTCAGGCACCCTTGTTGATAAGGGTGTCTCCCCGTCCCCAGACAGATATTGACTACCATTAATCCCACCTTCCTTTCCCTCCACCCCCCCATAGTTTCCCACCACTGTCAGTCCTTTT
>CAUYQG010221795.1:0-17182 GCA_963574415.1 Tarsius wallacei
AGATACCTCTGATACCTAGAAGTCTATTTCTGAAAAGACAAAGCCGGTAAAGTTAATTATACCTAAAGTGTGCATTTCTTCAAAAGCATAGCTTCTACTTTCTCATCACTGTGTCAGGGTTTAAGAACAAGATGAAAAATGTCTTCCCATTCTCGGTCTGTCCTTTCAGTAACTAGATTAATCCTTGAAAATAAGAAATTCATTACCTCACTCTCCTGCTTAAAACCTCTCAGTGGCTTCAGTGGTCAAGTCAAACACCCTTCCTAGGAGCCACAGAGGCTGCTTGCTCTGGCCCTGGGAACTTCTTTAGTTGTGTCCTTACTTTTTATGTTCACTCTGAGGGTCTTATGTCAGCCCCCATAGGTTTCTTCTGCACTACGCATTTGAGAAATTCCTCCAAGTGTCTGGTGTGTGTTGGCACCCATCCCTGGGTTCCAGAATTGATTCTGATGATTTCTCTTTGGTTATGTCAGTGAGTATGTAAGAAAGTAGCGATTAGATCCATGGAAACGTAATACCATTTTTTCCTCCTTCAGAAAAAATTCTTCCCACTCAAAGGTCAGTTGTGCTTTTTTATGCAGTGCCAGCTGCATCCCTCAGACATGGTGGTGAAGGTTAGAATGAAGAGATTCGACCATATTGGGTGTCTGCTCTCCAGGGAGGGCTGCCTTCGACAGTCACAGAGCAACATCGTCACTCTCATTGACCCCTCGTTGACCTCAGCCACACTAGTCACCAACTATGGCTCTAGTGCGATTCCTTCGAGACAAGTTCAGTGGCACTGTCAAAGCTGAGACTGGGGAACTTGTGGTCAGTAGGAAGTAGGTCTCTATCTTACAGCATCAAACGGGGTAATGCTAGTGCTGAAGATGTGGTAGAGTCTACTGGTATCTTCACTCCCTTAGAACAGGCGCGGGCTCCCTTGCAGGGTAGACCCCAGAGGGTCATCATCTTTGCCCCTTCTGCTAATGCCACCATGTTTGTGGTGGCAGTGAGCCATGAGATATATGACTGCTCCTCAAGATTGGCAGCAATGACTCTGTACCAACAAACTCTTGACCACTCTGCCGAAGGTCACCATGACAACATTGGCATTGTGGAGAGATTGGTGACCACAGTCCATGCTATTACTTACATCCAGAAGGCTTTATATAATTCCTCTGGGCAGCTGAAGTGATGGCTGGGGTGCTGACTTCAGTGTCATCCCTACATTCCTTAGCACTGCCAGGGCTGTGGGAAGGTCATCTCTGAGCTAAGCGGGAAATTCACTGACATGGTCTTCCAAGTTCCTACCCGCAATGTGAGGTTTTACCTGACTTCTGGAGAAAGCTACAAAATATGACAACATTTTTTTAAAAATGATGAAGCAGGCTTCAGAGAGACCACATAGAGGTATCCCAGGCATTACTGAGATTTTATAGTGATATCCATTCCTCCGTGTTTGATGCAGGGTCTGTCATTGCCCTCACAACTATTTTGTCAGACTTGCTTTCTGGTTTAATCATGAATTTGGCTATTGCATGTGTGAAGTGATCTTCACAGATTACGTGGCCTTTAAAAACTAAGCACCCTGGACCATCAGCCCCAGCAACAATACATGGGGAAAAAAAAGGTTCTTAGCTCCTGGGTAAGTCACTGGCTACTATGGACTGAATTATGGTCCTGCAAGATGTGTATGTTGAAGCCTTATCTCCCAATATGATGATATTTGAATATGGGGCCTCTGGGAAGTAATTAGATTAATATAAGGTCTTGAGGACAGGGCCCTCATGATGGGATTAGTGCTCTTCTAAGAAGAGATGTCAGAGATCTTGCTTTGTCTTTCTCTCCATCATGTAAGAACAAAATGAAAAGGTGGTCTTCTACAAGTCAAGAGGTAGGCCCTTGCCACGCACTGAATCTGTCAGCATCTTGATTTTGGACTTCCAAGCCTCCAAATGTGAGAAATGTATTTCCATGGTTTAAGCCATCCATTCCATAGTATTTTGTTATGGCAGGTGACCTGAGATATTGACCCAGCTCTATTCCTTAGTATACTGAGAAGCTCTGATTCTCAACCCAAATTCCATCTCAGAACTCTTGAAGAAGCAGAGGAGTTTATAGAGACCTACCTTGTCATGGATCATGAGAAAAGTCTATAATGTATTGCCCTACAAACCCAAAAGGTAAATGAAGCAAACTCAAAACAACCACAATAAAAACAAAAGCCAAGCAACAAAAAACAGGGTAACCCCCAGAGTATCCTGAAACAGTTCAAACCAGAAAACAGGGCACAACAACAAAAAGAAAGAAGAGAAGGAAGAAGAGGAAGCAAGGAAGAGAGGAAGGAAAGAAGAAAGAAAGAAAGGAGAGAGGGCAACAAGGGAGGGAAGTTAGCAGCATAAATTCCCTGTCTTAAATCTCTCATTTGGGAGCAAATGAGATTTTCTGAGCAGCATCAGAGTCTATGGCTTAGGACACTTTATAATAGAGAATGAAGGAACCAAAAGTCAGACCTTCCTTTTTTGACATGTCTGTCAACTCTTGCTTCAGAAAGTTCATGGATCTAAACTACCTGACAGAAACAAACAAATCCTTTAGTAAATGACCTGTCTTGGGATCAATCTCTCCTCATACTCCACACATCATGACTTTTTTCCTAAATATGTAGCTGTTAGAACATTTGTGTAGCAATATATAATTACAAATGATTTTCACATACATTATTTAATTCCAGTTATTCTAATCAAATGCAAACTAGCCCATCTCAGGAATTTTTTCTTGGGGCTCTAACTCCAACATTTCCAACACTTTGCACTTTGCTAAAGTGGGTCATCTTTGAGCCTTTTTTCTGTGTTTTCTATGAGCCAACACCCCAGTCTCCTCATCCTGTCCTGTGATCTTTATCTGACAAACTGTTCACTCAGTGTGAGCACTGTGGGTGGTCAATAAATATTTGTTGAATGAATGAGTGAATGAATACATCTACATTTAAATCAATAGTTTAATGTATTTTTCCTGTTCTTCTGTGCCCTTTTTGTGAATTCTCCCATAGTTTCATTATCATTGTCCATATATATTCATATTCCACTTGTCTATGTTAAATTTCAGGAGGCAATGAATTGCCCACTGAACATGCTAAGCATTTTCCCTCACTAGCTCCTGCACTCAAGCTCTTCTCTCTGCCAGAATGCCCATATCTCCCACACCCTTGTCTACTAAATGAACTCTACTCATCCATCACTACCCAGTTTAAACACCGTGACCACCCTGTGGATTTCCCAGAACTTCAGACCCACTAAATCAGAATCTCTGGGATGGAGCCTGGAGATCTTTATTTTTATTTAACAAGAGCCTCAGTTGCTATTGTATGCATTTCTTTGGGATAGCTTTGGGAAATTATTGTTTAGACCACATTGGTTCTTAAATCAAGACATGCATTTTACTCAGCATTGCATCGTAAGCCTAGCACAGTGTTGGTCTATGGGAGGCATGCAATACATGCTTGCTGATCAAACCTGGATTGATTGTAATTGCTGCCTGCAGCTTTCAAATTCTTGAATTTAACAGAGGAAAAAGCAGTATATAAAGGAGAAAAAAAATCACTAATAATGGAATTTCCACCAAGACTTCAGGAGATATTTGAGGTCATAGCAGATTTTCTAACAATTGTGTATATGACCCCTAAATAAGGTCCTTATATGAAGAAGAAATTCTCTCTTCCCCAAACTTAATGAAAGCTTACCCCCTGTCTTTGGTTGCAGATTATATGACCTGGTTTGGAGAATCATCTCAATTATGTATATGCATATAAGCTTCTTCTCTTCTGTTTGTGTTGGTCACCAGGACATTGAGTCTCACCAAGTGTTGGATTGATCACCAGAGGGAGAAATGGCTATTGCTGCCGATCAGATTATAAAAGTGAGTTCTCTCTTCCATACTTCAGAGAATTAAACTAAGAACTTTCAGTAATTCTGCACCATCTTTTTCTCTGTTGAAGAGCAGCCAAGCTTTAAGATGAATAGCAAGGAATTTTACTGCTCTAATAAAATGAAACAATAAAAGAAAGCTTGAATGTGTTGGTAACTCCTGAGACCTCCTTATCAAAATAGCTCAAAAACACTTTGAGACTATTACCTATTAAGACCATAAATATCTGTTGACTCTTTATATCTAGTTAGATTATTATTTAATCACTTCTCTGGGGCAATATTGACTTGCCATTTCATCACACATTGTCAACATTATAAAGTTCCTTAAAGACAGAGTACATGTTTTTTTCCCCCATTTATATACATCTTATTGCTTTGCCCAATGTAGATGACTAAGAAGTGTCAAACTTGTTCATTTAATATCCCGTGCTATTTGGATACCCCTAATTTATTTCTCTTGTCTAATTGCTCTAGTTAGGACTTTCAACACAATGTTGAACAAGAGGTGTGAGAGTGGGCAACCTTGTCTTGTTCCAGTCTCAGGTGAAATGTTTCCAGTTTCTGTCCATTTAGCAATATGTTGGCTGTGGGTTTATCATAGATGATTCTTACTGTTTTGAGGTATGTTTCCTCTATGCCTAGACATTCAAGTGTTTTTATCAAGAAGGGATGCTGGATTTTATCAAAAACTTTTTTTTGTACCTAATGATAATCATGTGATTCTTGTTTTTACATTTGTTGATGTATTCAATTACATTTATGGTCTTGTGAATGTTGAACCAGGCCTGCATCCTGGGGATGAAGTCTACTTGGTTATGGTGGATGATTTTTGAGATGTGTTGTGGGATCCGATTTGCTAGAATCTTGCTGAAAATTTTTACATCTATGTTCATTAGGGATATTCACCTGTAGTTCTCTTTTTTTGTTGGATCTTTACCCAGTTTGGGTATCAGTGTGATGTTAGCTCCGTAAAATGATTTAGGGAGCATTCCATCTTTCTCAATTGCCTAGAATACTTTCAATAGGATTGGTATCAGCTTCTCCTTGTACGTTTTGTAGATTCTGCTAGAAAGCCATTTAGTCAAGGGTTATTTTTTGCAGTTAGTTTTCCAATGACAGGCAATTTCCTGTGTTGTTATTGGTCTATTTAGCATCTCGATTTCTTCTTGTTTCAACCTAGGGAGGTTGTGTGATGACGGAAAGGCCTTCATTTCATTTAGGTTATCAAGTTTGTTTCTATACAGGTGTGCATAGTAATCTCTGATAATCTTTTGTATTTCTTTGGGGTCAGCTGTGATTTGATCTTTTGCATTTCTGATTGTGTTTATTTGGGCTTTTTCTCTCTTTTTCTTGGTCATTCTGACTAGGGTTCCATCAATCTTGTCTATTCGTTCAAAGAGCCAGATTTTTGTTTTGTTGATTTTTTTCTATGATTTTTTTTCTTCTATGTCTCATATTTGGACTTTTATTTTAGTGATCCAGATTTCTCTGCTAAAGTTAGGGTTTTCCTGGTCTTGTCTTTCCAGCAACCTTAGGTAATTTGTTAGGCCATTAACTTGCGATTTTTTTTCATTTTCTTGATATGTGTTCGTATAGATATAAATTCCCCTCTTAGAAATGTTTTCATGGCATCCCGGAGGTTTTGGAAAGATGCTTCTTCATTTTCATTTGTTTCCAGGAATTTTTAAATTTCTGTTTTGATCTCAGTGTTGACCCAGTAGTAGTTCAGCAACATGCTGTTTAGTGTCCATATCTTTGTGGATCTTGAGGGAATTTTGTTGGTGTTGATATTTATTTTTATTCCACCGTGGTCTGAGAAGGTGCATGGCTGTAGAGGAAGTTAAGTTATCCCTTTTTGTTGATGATAGGATCCTATACTTCGAAAATCCAAGAGAATCTGTCAAAGAACTCCTTGCACTGATGAAGGACTTTTGCAAATTGTTGAGATACAAAATAAGTGTGCAAAAGACTGTCACATTCTTATACACCAACAACAAGCAGGCAGAGAACCAAATAAAAAGCACAATTCCATTCACAATATTCACAAAAAATGAAATAACTCGGCATCTTCCTAACAAGAGAAGGACCTTTACAATGAAAACTACAAAACACTGCTCAAAGAAATCCAAGAAGACACAGACAAATAGAAAACTATTCCACGATTAGAAGAATCAACATTGTTAAGATTTCTATCCTACCAAAGGCAATATATAGATTCAATACTCATCAAATTACCAACATCATTCTTCTCAGACCTGGAAATGACAATACAGAAATCCATATGGAAACATAAATGACCATGAATAGCCAAAACAGTTCTTAGCAAAAGAAACGAAGCAGGAGGTATCACACTTCCAGACTTCAAACTTGACTATAAGGCTACAATAACCCAAACAGCTTGGTATTGGTACAAGAACAGACATATGAACCAATGGGACAGGATAGAGATTCTGGAAGCAAAGCCTCAATTTTTCAACCAACACATCTTTGACAAATCCTCCAACAAAAACCACAGGGGAGAGGAGAACCTATTCAGTAAATGACTCTGGGAAAACTGGTTGATCACATGCCAAAAATTGAAACAGGACTCCTACCTATCACCATACATAAAAGTCACCTCTAAGTGGATCAAAGACCTAAATGTAAAACCTCAAACTATAAGAACCTTAGAAAATGCAGGGTATACCCTTATGGAAATTGGAACTGGCGACTAATTCCTGATCAAAACCTCAAGTGTCCATGCCACAAGAGATAAAATAGACAAGTGAGACCTCATCAAACTAAAAAGCTTCTGCAAAGCAAAAGAAATCATCCAGAGAGCAGATAGACAGCTTACAGAATGAGAAAAAATATTTGCCAACTGCATAGCAGACAAAGGCCTAACATCTAGAATCTACAAGGAACTCAAACTTGCCAAAAGGAAAAAAATAGACAGCCTCATTAAAAAGTGGGCAAAAAACATGAATAGATACTTCTCAAAAGAAGATATATGGGCAGCCAACAGACACATGAAAAGTGCTCAGGCTCACTCATCATCAGAGAAATGCAAATCAAAACCATGTTGAGATACCACCTAACCCCAGTAAGAATGGCCATCATTAATGAGCCAACAGCAGATGCTGGAAAGGATATGGAGAAAAAGGAACGCTTCTATACTACCAGTAGGAATGCAAACTAGTGCAACCTCTTTGGAAAACCGTGGCGCTTTCTAAAAGAACTAGACATTGACCTTCCATATGACCCAGCAATCCCCCTACTGGGAATATACCCGCAGTAACTCAAATTACTCTTCAAAAATGATACCTGCACATGCATATTTATTGCAGCACTATTCACAATAGCAAAAACATGGAACCAACAATGCTATCCACTGAAATTTGGCTCTATAAAAAAAATTTGGTACATATACACAATGGAATATTATGTAAGCCATAAAGAAGGACAAACATATGGACTTTGCATTAACTTGTATGTATTTAGAGTCTATAATGCTGATCTATCATAGAGAAACAAAGAAACAAAGAACAGAGTACCACATGTTCTCACTCATAAGCAGACCCTGAACATTTACTGTACTACTATAAGAAAGGGATTGACAGTAGTGGGATACTGCCAGGGTGAGGGTGGGGAAGACAAAATATCAATAAGGGTACTGTATCTCAAACCAGGCAAAATGAGGACCAAAGGGAGGCCTAAACTTTACCTGTATGATGACCACTTGTATACCTAATCCTGAGCTGTACCCCATATCTTTAAAATAAAATTTTAAAAAATTCTTTGCTTTTTAAAATTTTGTTGTTTTAATATAACTGTAATACAGAAATCTAAAAAAAGCCTCTTAAATATTCATGAACTTGTCAAGTAAAAAGTTAAAGTACATAAAGAAAGAGGGAATGTTAGAAGATCCCTGAGGTTGTAGTTTAAAATAGGACACATCAAACTCATGAAGCAGAAATTCATAGCTTTTTAATACACATCCAGAGAAATTGACATCGAAATAAATATAGCTGTGTGTACACAAAGTTATATACATGCATATATACATATATTTATATCATGCACATATACACTATTTAATACAATATACATATGCATATTTTCTAGCTCTGACTTCTGAGAGGTCCTAAAACTATGATATCCTAGCAGCAATGAGCACACAAAACACACAGATCCTGGTTTCTAAACATCATTCTCCAATAAAAGTACCAAAGGAGAAATGGTTGATTGTGGGGCCAGAGAAGGGAAAAGACAAGATGAATTTAGAGTACCTTGTGAGCCATAAAGTAAGGAAGTGCTCAAAAAAGAATGAAGGCATGTCAAAAGGGCACAAGGACTAGTTTGAAAGAGTTCCCAATGGCCATAACTGAAACAATTTGAGCAAAAAGTAAATAATAATAGTATTGATTTATAACCCGTAGAAATTTTAAAAATACTATCCATGAACCCACACTGACAAATTTTTTTTTAAAAAGCTGTCCATGGTTCACACTGCCATAAATAGTTGAGTAAATTTGTAAGTGGGCAAATAATAAATGTAGAAGAAGCAATGAGGGCAATAGAAAAGTCACCACTAAAACACCACAGTTGCAATTGCTATAGGAAATATATACAGATGGATGCCAAAGTGAGTGAGTGAAAGTTTAATAAACCAGATAATTGAACAGTCTTAAAGTACTTGTTAATTACAAAAGGAAAATAGTAACTTCAGAGGAGAAATATCCTTCAGATTCTACCTTACTTAAGTGAGCAGGTGAATATCACCAGTAGTAAGACATACTGATGTCACGTATCCTTGGATATGATACACCGAAAAGAGCATATCACTCCTGTGGTATTATTGCCAAACACGTGCAACTGCAATTTCACCAAGAAAATCAACAAGTAAACCCATATTGAAAGACATTCTACAAGATAACTGACTAATACTTTTCACAAGTGTTAGGATCATGCAAGACTGAGGGACCAGAACAGACATTCTTTTTATTGCTGTTGTTCCTAACGTTAGAGAAGCAATATTTATCCTTTCACCATTAAATATGAAAAAGTATCATTCTATCCTGTTTGCCAAGAGTTTTTGTTTTTGTTTTTTTTTAGAAATAGATTGGGATTTTGTAACATAATTTTCTCTTTATTGAGATAATAATATAGTTTTTTTTTTTACATAGTGAATTATTTTGTTTGGTTTTCAAATTTAAACCAATTTTGCATTTCTGGGATAAACCTCATTTGGTCTTCTTTATTTTTTTAAATTCAATTTGCTAAAAGTTTGCTTAGAAGTTTTACACCTATATTCTTGAAAGATATTTCTCTGTAGTTTGCTTTTCTTGTAATATCTTTGTCCATTTTTTGTATCAGGGCAATGCTGGCCTCATAGAATAAGTTGGTAAATATTTCCTAATCATAAATTTCCTGGAAAAAATTTGTGCAGAGTTGGTGCCACCCCTTTCATAAGTTTCTGGTAAGATACCTCAGTGAAGCCAGCTAGGTCATAATTTTTTGTAACAAGAAAAAATTTTTAAAGTTTAATATAGTGGATACATAATAATTATATATATATTTATGGGGTACAGAGTAATAGTTTAATACATGAATAGAATGTGTGATGTATCAGAAGATTTTCAACTGAACAGAAAAATAGTTTTTTACATTTTTTTAGATACTTGACATTTATCAATTCTGAGCCTCTCCACTATTTATGGACCGAGTCTCCATTTTCTGTAATTTTCCTTCAACCGGAAGAATTTTCTTTGGCATTTCTTATATTTCAGGACAGCTGGCAATTAATTATTTTTTGTGGTCTTAACTCATCTTTATTTTGCCTTCATTGTTGAAGAATATTTTTCTGAATATAGATTTCTGGGTTGACAGTTGCTACCGCTTTTAAAATTTATTTCAGCACTTTCAAGTTATTCCAGTGTCATCTGTCTTCCATAGTTTCTGATGTGAAGATAATAGAAGTTAGTGGATTAAAATATTATTCCCCTGCATGTTATATATCACTTCTGTCGGGCTGCTTTCAAAATGTTCTGTTTTTTATTTTTATTTGTTTGACTGTAATGTAACTAGCTAGGCATTTTTCTTGGCACTTATTCTGCTTGTATTTCACTGAGCTTTTTAAATTCATAAATGTATATCCTTCCACAAATTGGGGAAATTTTTTTACCACTATTTATTTACAAATTCTTTCCTCCAAATTTCTCTCTTCTCTCCATTTGAGAATCCAATTACATATAAAATAAAGTTTCATATTGTCTATATTTTCATTTTTTCTTCTTTATTTTCCAAATAGGATAATTTTGATTGATTTCTCTTCAAATTCACCAACTCCTTCTTTTTTCATCTCCATTTGGTTGTTTAGTCTGTCCAGTGAATTTTTAAGTTTTATATATAACGTTTTTTAGCTCTACAATTTCCATTTGGTTCTTGTGTTTATCATTTTTATTGATGTAGTCTTCCTTTGATTGTCTTTTTATCTTTCGAATAAATCACAGCTTCTTGACTCTTCTTGTATCAAGGAATTTAGGAATAAATCCTGAATCTTGAAAATGTTATGTTTTTGATTCTACTATTTTTTATGCAGAATATCTTCTCTTTTTTTTTATCAGTTGGTTAACTTGCTTGCATTCAAACTACAAACTTTGTCCTTTGGTGGTAGCTCAAATATTAGTCCAGTTCTTTCATTTTTAGCTGTTCTGCTTATTGTCTGCCTCATGCTTATGTATTTCAGGGTTTATTCATAAATTTGGGCAGATTTCCATAGATAGAATGTGTCCTTCCTACTTTGGCTCTCTTCTTTCTGGGATTTCTGCCTCCCCCTCATTTTCCAGAGGCTATGTTTCTAGACAAGAAAGACTGCAGATTTCTGTCAAAGTTTTGGCTTTTCCATGTGGCCACCCACTGTAAACTACCTGCAGGCTAAAAAGCTGTAAAGATAGAAAACACACAATGCTGGGTTTTCTTCCAAATTTTGACTCTCTTCCACAATATTCCTACTTTTATTAACTCATCAGTGACTTTAGTAGCTCTTATTTATATTTACTTTATTGTTTATAATTAATATCTGAGGAAGTATTAGCCTAGTAGGTGCTTACTCTGCCACACCATAAGCAGAACCATTTATGTTTCTTATTTTTGACATCTGTTATTAGGAGCATATCACCTTTTCATTACATCTGGTGTTTCCATATATGACAGGTCTCTGTTAGCATAAAACTGCCTAGATCTCTGGGAATGAGTCTTTCCAATGCTGAAATTCAATATCAGGAAAGCTACTTGCTTTTAGACATATATAGCACTTTTCCTTATCAACCTATCAGAAACAAAGAAAATATTTTGACTTATGTCATATTGTTTTTGTCTTAATTAGTTCAGAACTTTCATAGGAAATCAGGGTTTATATCTTGGCGGTCTCTCCAATATTTAAACATCTGTCAAATTCAGAATGATCAAAAATAGTATACTCTGAGTTTGCACATCTGGCAATAATGCTACAGAAAAAGCAAGAGTTTAGAATAGAAATTGGGGAGAATCTAGAAACAAAAGGCAGTAAATACTGTAGTCTAAAATTGAATCTGAAATCAGTAAATCAGAAACATTTCCTATATTCTAATTTGATTGTAGCATCTGTCACCAACAGAACAATGTTGGGCTGTCAAGCTCACATTCATCCCCACATTTTGCTTATATGACAACAAAATATTAATGAACTATCCCGCAAAAACTGATGTGCTAGTCAGCCTCCAAGATGGTCCCCAAGGATCCATGCTTCCTGGCATTCATGCTCTTCTGAAGTCCTCTCCCACATCATATAGTAATTGGCCCGTGTGAGTAATAGGATATGGAAGAAATGGTAGCATATAACGTTTGAGCTTATAGAGGAGTTGGCCTTGCTTTCCCTCTCCTGGATCACTTGCTTTGGGAGAAGCCATCTGCCATGTTATGAAGACACTCGAACAACCCTATGACGTCCATGAGGTGAGAAGCTATGGCCTCAATAGACAAGCAACCACTGTGTACATGACCTTGAAAGCAGATCTGCAGCCCCAATCAGGTCTTCAGATCACCCAAACTTTATGAAAGGCACTGTCAGGCCACCCCACTAGGCTGCTCCCACAATTCTGACCTACAGAAACTTTTTTAAGCCACTAAATTTTGGGGTAATTTGTTATACAATAGAAAACTAATACAACCGAAATGCATAAAGAGGCTGTGTGTTATTCTACTTACCTCATTACTAAAGATGATTTCATGGAGAAGGGAAGAGGCAGAAAGACAGAGTGCTTAAACTGAGAATTATTTACTCAACTCTGCTTTGCCATTCACCAAATATGGGGGTCTAACATGGTGCTGGGATTCTGCTTACCAGTATCATCAGATTTGTGCATCAATAATTAAGCATACATCAAGGGAGGTGCCAGACTTCCCACTCCTTCAACCTTCCACATCTCTCTAACATAAAGTCTTGCTTTGCGTATGTACATTTTGTAGCCATAGTTGAAGAACGTAGCACTAAAAATTGTGCTCTCTGCACTAACACATTGATCAAAAAAGGCAAGTGTCTTTCTTTTCTTTTTCTAGATGCTGTGATTATGTGCTGCTTACATATTTTTAAATAGATTTTGATTCATCAAAGGAATTTGGCAAAGTGTCATTGGGGAGATATTTTGATTTTTTGGTTGTCGGCCCAGTGACTTGCACAGTTTTCATTAAAGAAGGCAAAATGACTTGGGTTATTAGTATATTTTAAAGGACCAATGAAAAAGTATTTTTTAGTCATAAAACTTTTGCACTGATTAGCATGCCATTTATAGCTACATTCAATGATACCTACCAGCACACACACACACACACACACACACAAACCCTGTAACTTGGAATGAGATATATGAACATATTCTTCCACAGTTCTCTCCTTTCTCCTCCCCTCAGAAGTAAGTCTTTCCTTTTCATGCTCTTTATTTTCCAGAACCCAGTAGACTTCATCAATACTTATTAGCCATTTAGAACATTATATAGTCAAAGAAACTGAGATGGAACATAGGTCAATGTGAGGCTTGGAAGATGAAAGGAGAGTCTGGGCATAGAGCAACAGGGATGAAAAGAGATGGAAATAAGGGTAAAAGGATCCAGGAGAAAATTTTAGATTCTAGTTGCATCTCTTAAGTGGAACAGTCTGGGTCTCTTCCTCCTTCCTCCCATATACACACAAGTCTTTTGATGCTTCTACCACACTATTTACAAGAATATTCTGAAATTTTAAATACATATCCAGTTGAGTCTGACCCCTGGAGCCCACCATCCCTTGAAACGAGTTTAGTTTCATGTCCCAGGCCTTATATATAGCCTTCCCAGTCCTGCTTAGGTAACGAGACGGATCAACAAGACACCTTCTTTAACCTCCTCCAACATGGACAAATTATACCCTCACTTTGTTTCTCTACTTCAGCAGAATTTGTGCTCTGCCCTTTCAAAATGACTTTCCCCCAACATTTGTATAGTGTATGTTTGATGCTTTCTCCAGCTGTGTGTTGCAATATATAACACAGAGCCATGTCATGCTTTTTGTTTTATTCTGTTCAAAGTCATCTTCTTAAAACAGAATGGTGATTCTGGAGGCAGATAGATCTGGACACAGACCTTGACTTTCTACTTTTTTTTTTGAGTTGGAGTCTCACTCTGTCACCCAGGCTGAAGTGCAGTGGCACGCCAGAGTCGACCTGCTGGACTCCGGCGACACTTCCGCCTCAACCTTCCAAGTAGCCAGAACTACAGGCACACGCTACTATGCTTGGCTAATTTTTTAAAAATTTGTTGTAGAGACGAGGTCTCACTAAGTTTCCCAGGCTGGTCTTGAACCCGCGGGCTCAGGCAATCCATGCGCCTCGGCCTCCCAAAGTGCTGGGATTACAGGCTGAGCCACCGAGCCCGGCCAATTTTCTACTTTTTACCTTTGTGATTTGGGACATGCTACTTCTCTGTGCCTCATCAATTACATCTATATAATGATAATAATATCCACCTCATGAGGTTGTCTTGATAGTTAAGTGAGATAATATGCTTGTAAAATGTGCATTTAGTCAACACTCAATAAATCATAGCAACAACTGCCTGTGGTAACAGTATTGCCTATCGTGATGAGCACCACCTTCACTGAGTTGGGCGATAAGCCGGGCCATTTTGCACACTCCGTAACATGGACTGAACACAGGTGGGCAACTTGAAATTACGGCCAGGTAGAGATGCATTCCCTGCCCCCATGACTTCCTTCTCAGGTCATGTTTGGAACAGTGGCTTTTCATTCTGACGTCAGCCCCTTTTTGAGAGTCAGGCAGAACATTTCAGTTGCTCTAGCTTTCTGGCTTGTGTTTTCCACATTCAACTGATTCCTTCAGAACATAAGGTAACTGTTGAGTGGTGCTGCCATTTCATACAAAGTTGTTGATTATGCTGCAGTCAATTTCTGACATGGGTGGGATCGTATCCCAATCAGAAGCTATTGTCTCTCACAAGCCCCTATTGAAATTGCACCTGGGTGCTTCTCATCGGCTGTGTTTCCAGGATGATAGATTTCAAAGCTGTGGGTGAGTGCATATTGGAGACCCGATGCCAGTCAGCTTGGAGGTGTGCACAGCCTTCATGTGAAAGAAAGGTGCCGCAAACAAAACTGGGTCTTGTTGTGTTCTGGAGCACTGTGAATAGCTGAGTGATTGCATTCTTGAGGAGGTTTCAGAGTCAGATGGGAGGGTGAGACGTACATGCAGAAAAGGCAGAAAGTTCAGTTTAGATGTAACTACAGTGATGCAAAACTTGTGGATATCCTCTGGGAAGGGACCTTAGGCCATCTACTTCTCATGGCTGTCTCACCCAGAGATGAAGTGACTTTGACTTGGCCAAGGTCATGTCATAATGAGAATGGATCCCTTGAGGCACCTGCCCCCAGCTTTCTTTGCACTTGGCGAAGTTTGATTTCATGGCCAATATTGTGGTACCTGGAAATATAAGAAGTTTCCTAGGATCAAGAGATATTTACTGGATATAAAAATTAAAATTGAGAAATTCTATTCATTCAACATTTGATTAATTGGACAAAGGCTAATCTTTGTTTTTTAATTTTAGCTTAAGGAATGTCATTTTTCTTCAGGGGCATTTTGAGAGGCAGTAATTCATAAGCTGGACAGTGTGTTCCTAGCCCATGTGGTGTATCTGAACATCCTGCTCATGTAATTTAAAGACATCTCAGTGCTGTTTGAGTTGTTAATTCTGTTATGAGATATCTATTCTAAGGAAACTATCAGTTACAGAAAAATTATTCATGTGCATGGTGGTTCATCACGGCATTATTTATAATGGTGTAAAATTGGGAACAACCTCAATTTCCAACACTGGAGGGTGACTCAGTAAGCCATAATGTGTCCATAAGAATATAGAGATGTTCTCGATGTCCTGGTAGGAGGTAAAGGCAAGAGGATGAATGAAGCATGGAATTTAAAACTCACATTGTAAAAGCATAAAGACCAGCAGTAGATATCCAAGAGCAAACAGTACCTTCTATATTCTAGAACAGTGGCTCTTGACTGGAATGATTTTGCCCCTTTCAGGGGACATTTGGCAATGTCTGGAGATGTTTTTTTTTTTTTTTTGATTTCATGAGTGGAGTGGGTTGCTGCTGGCATCCAGAGGGTGGAGGCCAGCAATACTTCTTATTATCCTACAATGCACAGGGCAGCCCCCAAAATGCAACAAAAATTAACTACCCTAAAATGTTAATGTGGCCGAGATTGAGAAACTCTACCCTAGAAACATGAGCCATTTTAATTTTCTTCGCTATACTTAAAAAAAATTCAAAATGTTTATTTTTTTAACAATAAGCATATATTATTTTTATTATTAGAAAAATACATATAGGTGATATGTGATTTAAAATATATTTCAATAATAAGTTTAAAAGAGCTCATTTAGCAGATGTAAAGTAAGAATGCTAAGAGATAAAGCACTGTGTCTTGGTTTAATTGGCAGAGTGTGTTTTTTCCTGCCTGTCTTCATGGTGTATAAAAGTGTGTCTTTCTAAGGATGCTCACTCTCACCCCTCCTTTACAACATAGTTTTGGAAGTCCTAGCTGGAGCAATCAGACAAGAGAAGGATATCAGGAATATCCAAAAAGAAACAGAAGAAGTCAAGTTGTCCCTTTTTGCAGATGACATGACTCTATATCTTGAAAGCGTAAGAGAATCTGTCAAAAAGCCACTTGAACTGATAAAGGACATTGGCAAAGTCTCAGGGTATAAAATAAACTTGCAAAACAGTCACATTTCTATACACCAACAATAAACAAACAGAAACGCAAGTAAAAAGCACAGTCCCAGTCACAATAGCCACACAAAACATGAAATACCTTAGCATCTTTCTAACCAGAGACGTGAAAGACCTTTACAAAGAAAACTACAAAGCACTCCTCAAAGAAATCAAAGATGATACAAACAAATGGAAAAATACTCCATGCTCATGGATTGGATAATCAACTCTAAGTGGATTAAAGACCTAAATGTAAAACCTTAAACTATAAGAACCTGAGAAAATGCAGGAGACACCCTATGGAAACTGGAATTGGCAACCAATTTCTGATCAAAACCCCAAGTAACCATGCCATAAGAGATAAGACAGACAAGTGGAACCTCATCAAACTGACAAATTTCTGCAAAGTCAAAGAAAACTTCAAGAGAACAGGGAGACAGCCCACAGACTGGGAAAAAAATATTTGCCAACTGTATATCTGACAAAGTCCCAACATCTAGGATCTATAAGGAACTCAAATGTGCCAAAACAACAACAAAACAAAACAAAACAAAAAACAGCCCCATTGCAAAGTAAGCAAAAGAAATAGACCAAAAACAATCAAGGAAATTGACTACATAATAAGAAAGCTACCTACAAAAATAAGCCCTGGACCAGATGACTTTCCAGCAGAATTCTGCAAGACATTTAAGGAGGAGCTGATACCAATCCTACTGAAGGTATTACAGGTGATTTTGAAAGATGGAACTCTCCCCAAATCATTTTATGAAGCTAACATCACATTGATACCCAAGCCAAGTAAAGACCCAACAAAGAAAGAGAACTACAGGCCAATATAATTGATGAACATAGACGCAAAAATTCTCAACAAGATCCTAGCAAACCGGATCCAACAACATATCTCAAAAATCATCCATCATGACCAAGTAGGCTTCATCCCTGGGATGCAAGGCTGGTTCAACATTCGTAAAACCATAAA
>CAUYQG010221799.1:0-16643 GCA_963574415.1 Tarsius wallacei
CGGGATTGAATTAGAGGATGCCCAGCGGGTGTCTACTGCTTGGTGTGTGGGAGAAACCACCACATATGGTCACAGAAGTCTTATTATGTGTTGTTGATTGTTGTGGTGGTGTGAAAGCAGAGGGAAAAACATGGTTTGAGAGTTTTCCTTAAAACAGTGCAGAGGCTGGGTGCGGTGGCTCAAGCCTGTAATCCCAGCACTTTGGGAGGCCGAGGTGAGAGGATTGCCTGAGCTCTGGGGTTTGAGACCAACCTGGACAACCTGGCGGGACCTTGTCTCTACAATAAATCAAAAAAATAAGCCAGGCATGGTAGTGAGTTGAAGTCTCACTCTGTTGCCCAGGCTGGAGTGCTGTGGCACGCTCAGCGGCATGTCTCGACTTGCTGGGCTCAGGCGTTCCTACTGACTCAGCCTTCCAAGTAGCTGGAACTACAAGCACGCGACACCAAGCCTGGCTAATTTTTTGGTTTATTGTGGAGATGAAGTCTTGCCAAGTTGCCCAGGCTGGTCTCGAGGTCTTGAACCTATGGGCCCAGGCAATCCTCTCGCCTCAGCCTCCCAAAGTGCTAGGTGTGAACTATCACGCCCAGCCAAAAATAATTATTTCTAAAAGGTTTCCCTGAGACAGAGTAGAGCTCCCCTCCCAAATGATATCAACTGAGATTCTTTTGAGAACACAAAGGTCAAGTGTGGGACACTGGAAAATTCCTATTTGTATTTTCTACCCAAAGATGAATAGAGAATTTTAAAAAAATGTGTAGTAATTATTTCCCGAGTGACTTTCCAGTTCTTGGAAGGATAAGAGAGCTCCTGACATTAACTCCAAACAGATGGCTGGAGTCTCTCTTGCCATCTCCCCCTTCCTTTCCCTTCTCTCCCAAACTATCCAAATGCAGCTAAAGGCACGGATTGAAGTAGAAGGGAAAGCAATTTGGGCTGAGAATGCTTGTGTGACATCGGACTTGAGGGCACTTTCAGAGGCCAAGTATCACCTTCGTTTCTCAGACTACTATAGGAGTGTTATTTCTATATTTTTATGTATTTATTATTTTTTGAGTCAGACTCTCACTCTGTTGCCCAGGCTGGAGTATGGTGGCATGCTCATGGCCACTGCAGCCTCGACCTGCTGGGTTCAGGCGATCCTTCCACCTCAGCCTTCCAAGTAGCTGGAATTACAGGCATGCGCCACCATGCTCAGCTAATTTTTTTTTTTTTTTTTTTGAGTTGGAGTCTCACTCAGTCACCCAGACTGGAGTGCAGTGGCCACTCCCGGCCACCACACCCTCGACCTGCTGGGCTCCGGCGATCCTTCCGCCTCAGCCTTCCAAGTAGCTAGAACTACAGGCGTGCGCTACCACGCCCGGCTAATTTTTTGATTTATTGTAGAGATGAGGTCTTGCTTGCCCAGGCAGGTCTTGAACCCGCGGGCTCAGGCAATCCACTCACCTCAGCCTCCCAAAGGCGCGGGATTACAGGCTGAGCCACCGAGCCTGGCTACTTTAAATTTCTATGGGCAAAGTTCTATCTGACAACAGAAAAAGTATAAGTACCACAGCATAGAGACATTTATTTTCATTACTCTCAGCCAGTAGACCCACACTTTGTAAACCTATTTACTTGTGACTCAAGCTGAAAATTTTTAAGGCAATGCTTATATAATAATGTTCACAAGATACAGCTTCATAGGAATCCTAGAGATTTTAACTGAAAAGCAGCTTTCATCAAAGACACATATGTTCTGATCCTACACTGGCTGCCTCAGGGAAGTGTTCCACCTGACACTATTTCAGTCCAAACACAAACTGAAAAACACCTATAACAGGTTTTTCAACAAAATCCACACAGCATTGTGCTAAATTCTCTATGGACTATAGAATGCTGTTTATTAAAGGCTGATAGAAGAGAAATTTAGCCCTGATTGCTTTACATTGAGCCCATAGTACTGAGGGTATTGTTTCTCTCTGTCTCTCTGTCTCTCTCTCTCTCTCTCTCTCTCTCTCTCTCTCTCTCTCTCTCTCTTTCTCTGTGTGTGTGTGTGTGTTTGTGTGTGTGTATGTGTGTGTGTGTCTCACCGCTTTATTGCTGACCACTTCTAGTTCAAGGAGTCTAACAGAATTCTGACTTTAAAAAATTGAAGCTGTTTAGATCTAGGTTTACCCACAATGCTGATAAATTTCATGCCTTCCCTTAACTCTAAAGTATAACCCAATGTGAAAGGTTAGATCCTGATACATAATGGTAAGAAGTGCTTGATCATTTTTACAGCATTAATCCAGACATGTAAGGGATTGAGGAAAGATGTTTGGCTGGATATGAGCTTTGGATGAAGTAGTATCAGAAAAAGCCTGGATCTAATGAATACAATGATGGAACAGAGGTGGTTGTATATAACAGCACAGGAATTCTGAAGAATGGGGAGTAGGCAGAACTGCTGAGGAGCCCAGCAGATAGTGGAGTCGATTTACAGATTAAGCAGATATTATAGCAAAGAACTGCTGATTTAGCAAGATTTAGATATTTTCTATGAACAAGCAGCATGAGACAAATGGTAAGAGCAATGTAAACACTTTGATCAAGAGATGTATAAGTCTGGATAAGAAACAAGTAAAAGAGAGACAAAGAACCAGGAGAATTAACAGAACTATGCAAAGAGACAGAGAGACACAGCCAAAGATGGAAGATTGATGACTTGTGTGTACCTGTTTCCTCTTAAAACTTCACAGTAAGCCAGATGCGGTGTTTCAAGCCTGTAATTCCAACACTTTGGGAGGCAGAGGCAAGAGGATTGACTGAGCTCAGGGGTTCGAAACCAGTCTGAGCAACATGGTGAGACATTGACTCTACAATAAATTTAAAAAGTAGCCAGACATGGTGGCACATGCCTGTGGTTCCAGCTACTTGGAAGGCCGAGGCAGAAAGAGCACCTGAGCCCAGCAGATTGAGGCTGTGGTGGCCATGTGGCCATGAGTAATAGAGTGAGACTCTGACTCGAAAACAAAACAAAACAAAAACTCCACAGTAAATGGATTGTTTAAAGCCAAAAGCCCAAGACAACAAAGAGAACAGTAGGACACACAGTAGCAATGAAATTTTGGAAGCTGGAAAGCACCAGATAAAGTAGTAACTGACTTAGTAATCCAACAAAGCTGAATCTTAAACTAGCAAAGGGAGAGCAAATAAGCAGTCTGACTACAGACCCTCCAAATACCCGAGGAATTGCCACCACAAGGTATCTTTGGAAGTGAGGGGGTAATAGTGGGGCTGAAAGTGGAGGATTTATTGAAAGTCCGTTTAAGAAGCAGATGGACAACGACCCACCTCAGATGCTCTCCTTAATTCCACAGAGCCAGTCAATTTCCCTTTTTTACACTTCAGCAGACTTGAGAGGGTCTCTGTGCCGAAGGAACAACAGTGAGTAGAGAGTCCACATTGAAATTATGGGGTTATATGAAAGTTTACACTTTAAATGTCAAACCCTCAACCCTATTCCCCATTTGCTTCCAGAAACCTGGATGCAAGGGCTATATTCTCCAAGATGAAAACTGAAAAATCCCTCTCTGAGAAAATTGGCTGCCCAATAAAAATGACGCAAAATACGGATGCTGAGGATTTCTCACAAGGTAATCCAATTAGATCTCCCTTCACAAAGCCCACAGTCAAAAGTTCAGCAAAAACAGTCAGGAGTCTCATGTATCTGCATAAAGCCTCCAACATGAGAAACAGAAACCAAAACCAACAAACCAAACATCGCGAAGAAAACATATTATATGGGGATATGAAAACTGTATGGAAGCTATCTTATGTCCTCAGGGAGAGAAGAGATTTTGTACACATGAAGCAAAAACAGGATGCTGTAAGAAAAAAAAACACACACACACAGAAAAGGCAAGAACTCTTGGGAATTAACATAGGCTAGCAGAAATTAAAACTCAATAGAAGGATTATAAAATAAGGTAAAGGAAAACATCTAGACCATAGAGTGAAGAATGATAAAAACACAGAAAATTGTAGAAAGGGGATTTTAAAAATAGATAACAAATGCAAAGGATCCAACATCCAAATAATAAGAATTTCAGGGGGAAGGCAGAAAAAAGTAACTCATCAATAAAACAACTCGAGGAAATATCCCAAGAATCAATAATAGATATTATACCAAGTGTGAATAATAGGTATTTTGAAATTGTGAAACATGCCCATCGAAAGCCTCAAAGAATGGCTGAAAACAAGCCCATAGAAAGAGAGATTGTTATAGTAGTTCATAATGCTGAGAACCAAAAGAACATTCTAAAGATTTTCCAAGAAAGGAGGAAAGTAAAACATATTATTTAAAATAATCAAGACTCACACTGACTCAATCTTGTTCCATTGAAAACTCAAAGACAAAAGAGGAATGCCTCAAAATTCTGTCATAAGATTATTTCTAACCTTTAACTCTCTTCCTAGACAAGCTATCAACTGAGTGTGAAAATAAATGAAAGACATTTCGAACATGTATAATCTCAAAAAGATTTATTCGGTATTCATCCTTTCTCTGGAGGCTACTGTGAGAGGTGTCTAAAACAGATGGAGGAAACAAAGGGTCCACAAAAGAGAAAGGCAGAGTGACTCCTGAAGATTATGACTAAAGGGAGATACCAGGCTGCGAGCTGTAAGTCAGGTCTACAGACTAGCCCAGACTAGAGAAGATCAGAAGGGTTCAGGAAAGATGCCTCCAAAGACAAGAAGCTATTAACTACCTAATGTGAGTATGTTGAGTTTAGAGTTACACTTTGGAGGAGAGTCAGCAATGAATTACAAAGAAGAATATAAAAAACTATGCAAAAAAGTTGATGACATTTATTACCCTAGGCAAAAATGAATGTTGTATAGGAAAATAATCACAACCATATGACTTAGTTGTAAATAGCATTTGCTTTGTCATAATAATAAAAAGAGCTTTTGATGCTCTTCTTATTCAAAATTATGATCTAAATATAATAAGAAGATTAAAAAATTGGAAAATGCATAATACATATATGTGTATACACACACACACACACACATACACACACAGATAGTGGTAGTTAAGGGGAAGAGTACAGGAAAATAATTATATTTTCATCTTCCAAAGATGCTGGACAATAACAAAAACTGAAAATTCTCCCCAATAATCATGTTAGAGATAAAAAGATAAATACTAAGACCTCATCTCTTAAAAAAAATAAAAAAGTGTTATAAACCAAGGCAAATAAATTCATCGATTTCAAACCTCTCTAAAAAAATAAAATAAATACCATCAAAAAATGAAAGTGATTCAAAAGTAATTTCTGAGAAATGGCAAAAGGCATGGAAACAGAGAATTTTTATGTTTAAAATAAACCTTACATCATTATTTGGTTCTCCTAACTATGTGCATGTATTACTTTGAGCTAAAAATTAAATTTTAAAAATAGGCAGATAATCTGAATTACCATGCCGAGTAAGTGAAAAAGAAGCCAGGAAAACCAGAAGTTTGGAAAATATTTGGGATTCCCTTCCCCTTTTCTGTGGGTTCTGGGTTCCTTCCTGTTTTATCTCAGCTGTGTCTTCCCTGGTATCATCTATTAACCAAATCCCAATACAATCATCCTTCTTTTCCTCTGAAAACTTCTCTAAATTAGCAGTTAGAGTTATAATTGCACAGGAAGACTCTCTGGTCAAACATCAGAAGTCACTGAAATCTTCCCTTGGGTGAATGAACACACTTTTTCAAGATGCAAATTTCTCTAAAATACATTCATATGATTTTGCACTTCTGATCTAAGCTGAAATACTACTGGTCTTATGTTGCCTTCTAGAGAAGAGAATATCCAAAATTCATCATCAAATTCTGCCTGTGGTACAGGCAGTTGTTTCTAAACCGTTTAAATTCCCAGGTGATTCACTTCTACAGCCAAAGAACAAAGAAAGATTGGGAGTATGGCAAATTCATTTATGCCAGGATTCCATCATGACTGAAGATGAGAAACACACACACACACACACACACACACACACACACACACACAGAGTATTCTCAGTCCCTCTAATTCCTAGTCCTACTGTCCTCCCACTGAAACAGTAGCAGTCACTTTTCAAGAGGGATACTGCTGAGCACAAAGAAAGCAACTTAGCTTTAAGTTTCAAATTAGACTTTTTAAAAGTCCATAGCCAAAACAATAATCTTGAACACATAGATTTCCTTTGCAAGGTGCCAGGCCTTTGAGACAGCAAGTGGCTTTTTTTGTTCTTGTTGTGTTTTGTTTTTACTGTTAAAATCTTAGTTCTTTTCCCAGAAAACAAACAGGAGTGCAGAATAAAAAGAACTATAAAAGATAACAAAAGAAACCTGAAATGGATTGAGGGGAAGTCCAAAAGCAGCAAAGAAGTATATCCAGAACTCTGTGATGTGACAGGCACAAAGTGGCTGGTACAACCTCAGGACAGATACCATAGTCAAGGTCATTTTGAAAGATGGAAAGGCATGGGCATTACAAACTAAGTTCCATTGTAGAAAAATGAAGTCAGCCACCTGTGCATACATCTTTTTACTGTATAAAAATTTAAACCCATCACTAAAGTACTTAGGTAATGGAGAACTAGCATGGTTTTACTTTGTTCTGAACTTACAACTTTTCAAATATAAAGTATCAAAATGTATTTATTACTTCAAGAATAATTTATTGAGCACCCACTATGCTTCTGTTATACCAGGGATACATGGCTCAACTGGAACAAGTTCCCTGCCTTCGTGGCTCCCATTTTAGTTGGAGAAACAAGAGATAAGTATATAAAGAAAGAATTTAGCAATATAGTTACAGACCATAATATAGGAATAATGTGGTATAGAGTGACAGGAACACTTTGGACAGGCTAGAGGTAAAAAGTCTCATAGAAGAGAATCAGGAAAAAGGTGATATGAATTAACAATTCCTGATCATTTTTCTCACCATAGACCTAGAGGGTAAAGAAAGTCCTTGAAGAATTTGTTTTCTCTTGCTTTCACTACATTAGCTCCTTCTGGCCCCAGCCAACCCAGGGGCACCTCATGTTCCAAATATTTTCTCCACCCTCCTATGAAATCTCAGCACCTCTCTCCCTCTTTATTGTGAAAGTAAGCTAGTTTGAAACTCAGTCCATCCTGGTATGCTATTAGGGGTCAGAAACTTACATCTTAGAGGACAAAATGGCAGTCTCGGAGGAGCCTTCCAGAGTCAAAAACACACAAAGCAGAATTTCTAATGGTGAGACAATCAAAGTGATAAAAGAGGTATCCTGAAGTTAGCTGGCTCCCCCTAAACCACTATCTAGCCTACCATGAGAGCTGCCTCTGCTCTTTCAATAATTTGTTCCCAATATCATAGTTTTCAATATCTAAGAGACAGACAGAGTAACATGATCCAGTAAAGCAAACAGAAAAGAAATAGCAAGAGAGGTGGGAAGGGAACCAAAAGGGAAGCCAGATGAGGTGTTTCTATGGATGAAGACGTATCTACAAAATCTAGCAAAGAAACTCTAACAAGTGGTACAGAGGAAGAAGCCCATCCCATCATCATTAGGAGTAAATGGAGATAAGACATATGATTTAGGAAGCTTAAAAGGAAATAATTGGTAAATACTAAGGCAAAGAGAATGCAAGGTTGAGTGTTTCATATACATATGTATATTGTTTTAGGATTGAAGAGAAAGAGCAGCAGAGCAATAGAGAGATGAACAACACAGAAAAAAGAAGGGCAAACAACTGGAAGGAACAAACATCAAAGCAAATTTATGTTCCCATCCTAGACCACTTCACTGAACTCTAGACTATGTAACTGCCCACTGGACATGGCAAACTTCATAGCAGCTGCTTGCACCAAAATCCTTCAAGTAAATTTTCTCTCTCCCTCTCAAACCCTCATATTTTATTGGTCCTAACCATACATCCAAAATCTAGCCAATTCTAACCACTACCACCACGATCTCCCACCTTGACTATTCACCTATCTGCCCTCTTCCATCCCTGACACCTTATAGTCTACTTTCCACACAGCAACAGATTGATCTTTATAAGACATAAGACAAATCATGCTACCCTAGGGCCTAAAACCCTCAAAAGTCTTCCCATCTAACTCAGAATAAAAGCAGGGGTCCCCAACCTCCAGGCTATAGACCAGCACCAGTCTGTGGTCTGTTAGGAACCAGGCCACATAGCACCCAGTATGGTTTGCATCTTGTGCCTCCCCAGCTCACCTTTGTAAGGGGACAGTCAGGCGTATAAAGGAATGCATATCTGATACTTTTTTCTTTTTTTAACAGAAGTAAAAGGAAGGCCATCTGCTGAGATGAATAAGGGTGGTCATAGGTTTGGGAGAGGTAGAAAGAGAACATGTGAGAGTTGCATAATCTAAAAACTTAGCTATAAGAGCTAGCTTCAACAAGAATTTTTAAATCCTCCAGTATTTCCTGAAAGTCAACGTGAATATAGTTCTCATCCCATAAAGATCTCCTTATCTACACACAGCTGATTACCAGCATGGTATGCCTGGCCCCTAACCTCCCAGGGAGGCCTAACTCAGTCATCGCTACTTATGTAACTGTTAAACAAGTAGGTAAGAAGCAGTCACTTAGAAGCTGACTTAGAAGTTGCTCCAATAAAATCCCCTCTCCAAGCATACCAAAGAAATTCTTAAATCCATGCATAATGGTCTTTGGTATGATATTTACTTTAGTAAGTTCTAAATATATTCATCTATGGATTTGTGAGTCTTTCAACCTGTGGGGGAAAAAGTTTCATTTTAAGCAAACTTAAAATAATATGTCAATTGACAGACATCACATATGTAAGACTTGTGTGAGGCCCCACTATTTTTTCTCTAAGAACATCACTTCACCTACCAGATAACAGTCTGTCCTGGAAAATACACATTTGCATAGAAATCAAAACTAAACTTATTGGGAAGTTCCCAAATAATCCTATAGTTGTCAGTAAATGAAATTCTACTTTCTAAGAAAGTAGGATTTCATTAAAACGTCTCTCTTATTTAATTTTTTTTATTTCCTAACACAAAAGAAAAACTCTGTTTGATGGATATGTTATAGATCTAATCATCTAATTTAAATATATTTTATTGAACTTGAAAGCTGACTCAGAAAAAAATAACAGCAGGGAGAAATACTACATTAGCATAGTCTATGGACCTCCACCGGATTAATAGCTACTAATAAAATTATTTTCCTTCATATAGGAAAAAAAATGGTTTGTACCCTACAAGTCCCCCATGTGGCTCTCCTCCCTCAACTGCCCAATGAAACTACTCATAGTAGTTGACTTTCTAAGGCAAACTAGAACTCTCCTGGCTTGCTCCCCCAGTTGTCTTATTGTTCCCTCTTCCTTTTTAACGTGTACTTAGCCTTTGTTAGAAACAACCTCTTCTCTTGGTGCCTTTCTATCCCCAGGTTCTCTTCTCAGCCCTCTGTGGCTCTTTTTCCTCAGGTGTGCACTCTTGGGTAGCCTCAATCTGACTGTACCCTACACTTCCTTGACATCAGTTACTTTCCGTATATTGCTATTCCCAAAGAGATCTCTCCATGCCTCATATCTCTGGAACCCAAAACCACATTTCTAACTACCTAACAAACATCTCCATCTAGGTAACCTGCACGAAAAAGAACTACCTTCCTCCAGGAATAACTGCACCTTCTTTCCTGCCTTAGAAAACAGCTTTGTCGTTCGTTTAGCTGAATATGCTGGAAGTCTACAAGTCCTTTTAAACTCTTCCTTTTCTACCATTTCCCACACACTCATTTATCCACTCATAACAACTTTAAAAAATGTTTCAGGATCTTCACATACAATCTCTTTTGGGGCATCCCAAATTACTTTGCAATGGAGGGGTTATTATCCCCATTTTACAGATGATGGTTTATGTAAGTGCTATAAATTCTTTTGAGTGATGATGCAAAAAAAATTGAATGTAGGCTTGTCTGACTCCAAAGTCCATAGTCTTTTCACAAACCATGAACTATGACCCACATGCCAAATCCAGTCTGCCATCTGTTTGGCACATAGCTATGTTCATCTATCTCTATATTGTCTATGGTTGCTTCAGCACTACTACAGCAGAAGTGAGGAGCTACAAGAGACCTTATGGCTCATGAGGCCTAAGATAGTTACTATCTGGCCTATTACAGAAAAAAAAAAGCTCTAAGTCAATACCATTGTCCATATAACTGCCACCTCAGTTTATATCTTCGCGGATTAATGCAACGGCCTCTTAACTGGTTTCCCTGATTGCTGCCTGTATCTCCTCCAATTCATCTTCTACAATGAAGAACCAAATTGTTCTTATTTGTCTCACAAACTTTGGGATAAAAGATAAACTCCTTATCAAGCTATAAAAGGCCTTTTGACATCTTGTTTTTTTCTTTTATTTCCATCCACATCTCCTTTCTACTCAAGTCAAGGTGAGACGCATGGAGCATCGCAAAAAGGCGAAGCTACTTCATTTCTGTATTTTTCTCATATATTATGTACTCTTTACCTGGAAAATATCTAAGTCCTACCTCATTTACCTTATTTTGTATTCTGAACTCAAGAATCACTCCTTGAAAACTTGCTGAACTCTTTCAGGTTGAACTAGGTAAGCTTTTTGTATTCATTCATTCATTCAATATATGTTCAAAGAGTACAACTATCAACTGGGAGATAAAGCTTTGTGCTAAATATATAATAATGAACAAGACAACCACAGACCCTGTTCTTATTATCTCAGCCTTTTATTTCCCACTCTAAGTCTTATCTCTCAGCTCACAGTATAAAGAGAGATAAGATGAAAAGAGAGGTAGAGATGGGCATTGGACAGCGATGACGATAGAGACACAGAGAATGGGACAGATAGAGATGGTCCAAAGATTTTCTTGCTTGACACTTTCACCATATCACAAGCTTATGAAGGGCTAGAAAGTATCTAGGTCTCTTGAACAGCAATGCCTACTAGCGGATATGGCACATTGCTGAATGAATTGAATAATTTTGAGTGATACAAGGACACAAAAGAATTATAGAGACCAAAATCCTCACAGAGTTCAGGTTAGTTAATAGACCACCAAGAAAATTTCCTGCTGCTTTCTGCAAAAACAGAACCTTTGCAGAGTGTGGGAAGCATTGTGAAAATGTGACTAGGCATAAAAAGAAACATGGGTATAAAATAGCATGTCTTGCAAAAGACATAAGTCCTATTTGGAATAAGAATCAGAGAATAAAGTGCACATCATGCAGTCTTTTTGTAAATTTATTTTATTTTAAAGATGTTGGGTGCAATTCAGAATTAGTTATACAAGTGGTCATATCATGCAGGTAAAGTTTGGACCTACCTTTGGTACCCACTTTGCCTGGTTTGAGATCAGGTACCCTTATTAATATTATGTGCCCCCACCCTACCCTGGCAACTTCCAGCTACTGCCAATCCCTCTCTTATAGTATTATGGTAAATGTTCAGGATCCACTTACAAGTGAGAACATATGGTACTCAGTTCTTTGTTTCTGTGGTAAATCATTGAGTATTATAGACTCTAAATCCATCCAAGTAGCTGTGAAGCCCATAATTTTGTTCTTTTTTATGGCTGTGTAATTCTCCACCATGTACATGTATCATATTTTTTATATCCAGTCCAGTTTCGATGGGCAGCACAGTTGGTTCTATGTGTTTGCTGTTGGAAATAGTGCAGCAAAAAACATGTGTGTGCAAGTATCTTTTTTGTAGAGTGATTTAGTTCCTCCGGGTATATTCCCAGAAGGGAGATTGCTGGATCGTATGGAAGGTCAATTTCTAGTTCTTTTAGGAAAAGCCACACTGTTTTCCATAGAGGCTGAACCAGCTGGCATTCCCACCAGCAGTGCAGAAGCACTCCCTTTACTCCATACCCTTGCCCGCATCTGTTGTTTTTTGTTTTGTTTTGTTTTATTAATGATGGCCATTCTTACTGGAGTTAGGTGGTATCTCAATGTGGTTTTGATTTGCATTTCTCTGATGATTAGTGTGAGGCTGAGCATTTTTTCACATATCTGCTGGCTGCCCATATATCTTCTTTTGAGAAGTGTCTATTCATGTCTTTTGTCACTTGAATAGGGCTGTTTGTTTTATTCCTTTACGTACATGTGAGTTGTAGATCCTAGATGTTAGGCCTTTGTCAGATATACAGTTGGCAAATATTTTTTTTCCATTCTGTGGGCTGTCTCCCCACTTTTTCGATGGTTTCAGAAGCTTGTTAGTTTGATGAAGTATCACTTGTCTATCTTATCTCTAATGCATGGACACTTGGGGTTTTGATTAGGAATTGGAATCACCAATTCCAATTTCCATAAGGGTGTCTCCTGCATTTTCTAAGGTTCTTATAGTTTGAGGTTTTACGTTTAGGTCTTTGATCCATTTTGAGTTGATTTTTGTGTATGGTGATAGGTAGGGATCTGAAACAGGAAAATCTTAACTGAAAATCTTGGCATGAGAAAGGTATGTGCACCTAAGGAACTCTTGCATCGCTATGGTGCACCAGCTCACACAACTGTCTGAGCGAGTTTTTAGCCAGTAAACAAATAACTATATTGGAACACCCTCCCTACTCGCCTGATCTGGCCCCTAATGATTTTTTTTTTTTACCCAAAGATAAAGGAAATACTGAAAGGAAGACATTTTGATGACATTTAGGACATCAAGTTAATACGATGAGAGCTCTGATGGTCATTCCAGAAAAAGAGTTTCAAAATTGCTTTGACAGGTAGACTAGGCACTGGCATCAGTGCATAGCATTTCGAGGGAAGTACGTCAAAGGTGACTGCAGTGATATTTAGCAATGAGGCATGTAGCACTTTCTCTATGATGAGTTTGAGAACTTAATCATCAGACCTTGTATTCTGGATACAAATCCTTTATCAGTTAGACAATTTGCAGATAATTTCTCCAAGTCTGTGGCTTGAGAGCTCTTTCACTGACTTAAAACATGCATTAATGTATAGATTCCGTTTTCTGGAAAGAGACTTAATAAAGTTCCAATCGTTATGGTTTCTGGGTAGATGACCTTGATGGCTAGGGGATGGGATAGGAAGTAGAGAGCAATGGGACATATTTATCTTTGTATACCCTTGAATATGTTTTTAACTTTCTGGTGTGTACATAGACTATCTAGTCAAAAAATAAACTGTATTAAAATGCATTATACTTGCAAAAACATTTGGCAGATCCTGTCCAGATTATAAATGAAGACTCAGATTCTGATCACCTACTCTGGGACCAAATGTTCTTTTTCCTGAGCTCTTTGCCTCAGATTCTCCATGTCTGTAAAAGGTGAGAGATAATATATGGATAAATCCACCCACTTAAAAATGCCGTTCCACAAAAACTATAGTATTAAAAGTATCAAAGAACTGATGAGATACTGACAAATGAGCAAACCTACAGAAGATGGGAAAGATGCTGGTTGTCCACCATGGAGAACATGGTCATGGGAGGTGAAAGAAGGCTTTCTAAGTTCATTGCTGCAAGCCCAGGCATGAAGGCCCAGCATTTCCAACTCTTCTCTTCTGGTTTTGACCAACTCAGGTAAGGGTAACCTGGGATAGTCCCAGTCCCTGAAAAACTGAACCAGCTCTGTGTCCTTCTTTGAACCAAATTTTTCAACTTTTGGTAGAAATGGGAATAACTTGTTTGATAAAGATCCATGAGCACAGTGGAGATGGCAAAAGGTGCATTGAGAAACTTTATTCCCACCATAATCTCTATCAGGTTTCCCCATGCTATCACAAATAAGCAAACTTTCTTTCTTTCTTTCTTTTCTTTTCTTTCTTTCTTTCTTTCTTTTTTTTTTTTTTTTTGAGTTAAAATCTGTCGCCCAAGCTGAAGTGCAGTAGCACATTCACAGCAACCACAGCCTTGACCTGCTAGGCTCAGGTGATCTTTCCACCTCAGCCTTCCTAGTAGCTGGAACTGCAGGTGTGCACTGCCACACCCAGCTAATTTTTTGATTTATTGTAGAGATGAGGCCTCGCCAAGTTGCCTAGGTTGGTCTCAGGCAATCTTCTCACCTCAGCCTCCCAAAGTTCTAGGATTATAGGCATGAGCCACCACACCCGGCCATAAGGAAACCTTCTAAATAAATATTACATACATTTTAAACAAATGCACCTGAAGAAGAATCCTTACCACCTTTCCTTCCAGTTAGAGTGCTCATCCAAAGCCTGTTTTATATGGAAATTCTGGACAACACCACACACATGAGGCCTCTTCAATGGCTGCTGCCAATGACTTTAGCCACAAGAAGTGAGGTGTGAAGAGAACACAGGATTTGAAGTAAGGCTGTTCCAATTTTGACCTCGACCTTTATCACTTTTTTATGGTTTGGGCAAAGTATTTATCATTTCTAAACTTTTGTTTCTCAGTCTATAAACTTAGGTGATATCCCTCCAATTCATGTGATTTTCAACGTAGCACAATGGGGCTCCTTGCCCTTTTAACCCTTTCTGCACCTACTTCACTCACTGGGGTTAAGACTTTCTCCACAACATCAGTCAGTGCTGTGCTATGAACAACAATCTATATCAGTCCATGAGAAGATATTTGTCCTGAAAGTTTCTGCTGTGAGAAACATGATAAGCCAGGAATTTCTGCCCCTTTTTCAAGCGCTAGGTACAGCAACACAACAAATTTAGAATCCCAGGGTTATGGGTAGACAAGAAAAGAGCACTGGAGACTTTCAGAGGAAAAACATCTAGGTGCCCATGTGAGGTATACCCAGCACTCCCTACAGTGAATGGGAGGAGAAGAATACAGAGATGTCCAACCCATCCTCTTAACTATGAGCGTATTATTGATCAAGGATCCTCAGCTCCAAGTGGGAAGTCTAAATGGAGACCCCATTAAGTTACACATACATACACATTCTGTGAATGGGTAAATGAAAAAAAAATGCTTCTTGCATGGATTTGCATCCAATATTTTTGTCACCAAGGTGTCCAAAATGGAAACTCACTGATGCTGTAAGTCCATCCAGCCTTGTAGGCCCTGGGCTGGGCTATATAAGGTATTATGAAATCATCAATGTGAAGCACTTAGAGCAAGGATTGGAAATGGTAAATACACAGTAACTGTGTACTTTCCTTGTAAAAGTGAAATACACTAGAGTTAAAGGGGCTGGATCTTGGTATTGAATGAACCCGGAATTGCCCAGAGCAGCCAAGATGAAGAACAAGCTGCTTAAAGCTTTGCAGGGCTCAGTTCCTTGTCAATAAACATTTTAACAAAATGGCAATGGAGATATAAACACATTTAGCACAATTCTGGTGCTGCAAGCTGTGGCATGAGATTAACAATGCTGACGAAAATGAAAATGATGTTAACAAGAATTAGGATGGCCATGATGGTGATTTTCTTCTCTAGGGCACCTCCAGTCTAATGGAGAATTCTGGAGGCCAAGCCCTATCTCTAAGCACCACTTCACCTTGTGAGAAGGTACCTGAGGGTAGAACAGGCTTTCTGAGTCCCTCTCAGGTCACAGCATGGGTGTGCAGCGGATGTAGGGACACGATTTGGGTTGGGTAAAGAGGCAATTATTTTTATTATCTTAAGTCCTTTTCTGCACTCTCTGAAATGTATAAATAATCTACATTTCTACCCATCTGCCCTCCCTTTTAAATATTTAATTCTAACTTTTATGATTATAACATAATATATATACACTGCATAAAATTATAAAATGTTTTAAATGATCAATTACAAATTTAAAATAACCCATAATCTTCACACCAGAAACATATTATTGCATTTCCTTTGAATCTGTAAGTTGCTGCCCAAGTGATAAAATCTCTCTCTCTCTCTCTCTCTCTCTCTTTCAGTTGACAATCACAGACCTCAGTGCACCCTCCAGATGCCATTTCCCAGCTTAATTTACTCTCTCATATCTTCTCAAGGGGCTAGTTCTCGCTTTCTTCTTCTTCTTCACATCTATCCAATCTTTCCATACTCCCCATTTTTAGGTGGTGAATTTATTTCTCTTTCACTTAGAAAAAAAGAGGGACTCAGATGAGATCTGCATCATCAACATCCCTCCATAACCCCCACACCTCTCTCCTCAGCCTGCCTACCAGTGATGATGGATGGCCTCTACTCCTGTCTAAGACCATTGCTCAACTGGAGTACAAAATCAGGCCCCTCCCCAGGCATTACCCTGACACTAAAGCCAGATAAGGTCAGTATAAAAAAGAGAGTTATGGGTCAATATCCCTGATGAACATAGCTGCATAATATCTCAACAGAATACTAGCAAACTGAATTCAACAACACATTAAAAGACTCATGCACCATGATCAAATGGAATATATCCCTAGGATGCAATAATGGTTCAACATCTTCAAATTAATAAAAGTGACTAAAAATTAACAAAATGGCCGGGTTCGGTGGCTCAGCCTGTAATCCCGCGCTTTGGGAGGCTGAGGTGAGTAGACTGCCTGAGCCCACGGGTTCGAGACCAGCCTGGGCAACTTGGCGAGACCTCATCTCTACAATAAATCAAAAAATTAAGCCGGGCTCGGTGGCTCAGCCTGTAATCCCGCGCCTTTGGGAGACTGAGGTGAGTGGATTGCCTGAGCCCGCGGGTTCGAGACCCGCCTGGGCAGG